>LR141819.1:0-11669 GCA_900659605.1 Tisbe holothuriae | reverse complement strand
CCGTCTCTCATTAGCGTCAATTCTTCATATGAAATTTGTTGAATTTATGAATAAAACTGGGTCCGTCATTTGTAGGAACTCCCCCTTCGAGTACAGCTCCCTTTTGCGGCATAAATAGGGGATTAAGTCTTTCCTTTTCAAAAGGACCCTTTTCCTCTTTCAGATATGAACTACTGCTTCCCCCCTCTCTCTCTATAATCGGGGAACATATATTTCCCTTATTCAGCATTTATATCAGAACTCTACTTCTTATTTCCATACTGTATGACGAACATTTTTCGACTTTTTTGTCCTCCTTGCTCTCTCTTTCGACTTTTTTATCTCCATAAAAGGAACCACACGGCAACATACTTTCTATTAAAAGTACACAAAACTGACAGCACAAACAAAGACACTACCAACAATAAAAATTGACATAAAATGCATTAGCTAGTTGAACTACTTACCTACTTTGTAGCAGTTGCAAGTAAATCTAATAAAGTAACTTTCCCACTTTAATGCCATTGTTAGAGTTTTCACTCACGTAAACATAGTCATATCTGCAGTAGCTCCTGTTCCCTCTCTGTGCCGCTGGTTCCAGGTCAAAGTCCTCGAATGTGATGGTGATAGCGTTCCCTAGCGGCGCTATGATGTTCCACCGACAGAGGAAGCGGTGTGGGTAGCCGTTGGGGTACCCTGGTGTCTCGATGTAGCCCTCGGGAGTGTTTTCAATAGTTCCACCACATTCTGAAAAGGATTAGGGTTGTTTAATTGGACTAATGAATGACACTTATTGATTTTTTTACTAGAGTTTGTTACAAAAGTAATGCAAAATGTGCATTTTTTCAATCAAGGTTGCCAGTTTGGCTCATTTTAGAGCCAATTTAGTTCATTTTTAGCACTTAGTAAGTTAAGTTTGGCATGATTTTCTTCAAGGAAATGGCAACCCTGATTCCCAATACCAGCAACAGAACAAGAGATGGATTGATGATGTCGGTAAGATGAGATAAAGATCAGGCTTGTTGGTTAAAGGGGCTGATTCTCTCTTTTCTCTTTCTTGGCAAAAGAAAAGTTGTCGGAAATTGAGAGAGGAGAAGAAGCCATACACAAAAGTTACCAGCATATCAGACGGTTGTACATATAATACCACGCATGCCGTGAATGCGTGTGGCAGCCAAATGGAAAGAAAGACATGTAGGTTAACTGATGGATCTAGTTTAGGGTTAGATGGGGTGCAAAGAGGAAGAAAAAGAGTTAGCCAGAAAGAGATGTTTTAGACCCTTTTCTTCTTCTTCTTCACTAAAAGCTGGCTGTTTTTCTTTTTGGGTGACACCGGGGAAAGGAAGGAGCTGAATTGCTTTGCCAACTAAATTTAGGGTGAAGGAAGTTTTTGGAGTCTGAGAGCTACATGGCTTGACAAAGAGTCAGGAAGGAAAAAATAGAGTAGTAGGGATCGTATAATAAAAATAAGGGAGAGGAAATGTAGGTGTCGCACCAGACTTTCTTTATCTCTACGATGCGAGTAGGGGTTGGAAGAAGACGAACAACAACAAGGGGAGAAGAAATGCCGTCGTTCCTTGTTGTTCTAGATATATCAAGATATGCACTGCAGTAGCACCAACTCCCATTGCAATAACAAAGACATTGTTATACGACTGTTTTATTACGTTATCGCATTGGCGGCAGTGTCGAATGTAATCAACACATCGTTCAATCAATTAGGTTTTTGCAGTGGACTCAATGTGATAAGTAGTGATATCTTAGTTGGAGGAAGTAATGCGACAGAAAATGACGTACATACGTACATCTAAGGGATACAAGTACCTTAAAATGGTACTACTCGTATATGTAACAGAGAGTAAATATCAATACCATTCATCTACACAATTCACTTCCAGTAAAAATGCAAATGGCAAAATATTGTAATGTAAAATACTGTCCTATTGATGCAACTTTCATAATTTAATGTCATACAAAAGGTTAAATTTCCATACCTTCTCTGCTGGCGTTGACCCTGATGATGTACCCGGTCTTGTCCTGGTTGTTCTCGTCGGTCCTGAACCTGAGGGAGACCTCGTTGGAGAACGAGTCGAGCACGGGAGGGATGCGAGTGCCGCAGTAGGTGCCGAGAATGGGATCTGAAATACGATTATATTTTTAAAAACAACTTTATGTTTAAGTAAATTAAAGGTCATATTTAGTTGTAGTAAGGGTAAATATTACATCACATACACGCCCAATCTATCATATTCATTAATGAAATTGTACCACAACATTACATTTTACGAGCTTTGTTTCCTAGATCCTGTAAATACTCCTCCCCTTTGCGTAGGAGTTAATACACTTGCATTCGGCATCAATCAAGCTCCTTTTTGGAATATATTTGCAATGAGTGAAGAGTGTTTGCAGTAAAGCTCTCTAAGGACGCCGCAACGAGGGCCCTTACACAGTGGTCCATAGTGGGTAATATGAACCCACTGTGCACTTGATTCTGTTTGGCGAAAATAGGGGGATTCATGTTTGCATGCCTCTGGGTATTAACAAAAGGCAACTAGAGCGTGTTTGCAAGGTAGAATATATAAGCCAGGGAGAAATCCCTGTTACACAAAGCAGTCCAGTGAATAAACATACCTATCCAGCTGCCGAAACAAAAAGGTCGTTTTGACACACACACACATGCTACAGGGACGACATTAAAGAGGCTAAATTTGTGGTAACGCTGCCTCATTTACATGCTTTTTGTACAGTATTCATTTTCCCAAAAAGACACACAAAACCTTGGCTACAAAAAGCATGGAGGCGTCACTACATCATTAGAGTCACACACAAGTTACAGAAAGCAGTGAGGAGGGTTGGAGAGGCTAAAGAGATAGTTAGCTACAGCCTCACACGCACGCTCAGAGAGTGGAAAAAGCCATATACTCTGTTTGTGTTTGTTTTTCACAAACCGGGTGGAAAAATATTATTATATATACTTGGAAAAAAGAAAGAGAACCCCTTTGGGACCTTTCAAATAAAAGGCAAAAAAGCAGAACACGCATCGCTGAGCTAGCATTTTTCAAACAAAAGAGGTCACACTTTTAGAGGCCATATATTGGCATTGATGTTTTGTCACATACCAGTGGCAATGGCCTTAACACACCTTTAAAGACCCTATATTGGCATTGAGGATTGCAAACAGATCGCAAATAGCAGTCACTATATCATATAAAAGAGCAAAGTTGGCTCCTAAATTAACCAAACTGGCAACCCTTACCAGTTGCATTGGCCTCAATAATCTGTATAAAGTCCGTCTGGCTGCAGTTGAATGCTCTGGGCATGTCCATCTCGATGAAGGTGAACCGGAGGTAGTGCCCCTCAGGGCCGATGATCTTGGTGGTGCAGTCCAGGTTGGCAGGGTAGTGCCCTGGGTGGAGCGGGGACTCGAACTGGACAGTCTGGTACCGGTTGAGGTGATAGGTGCCGCCACAGATGGCTATAAGACAATAGTATCACACTGCACAGTAGCTTCTTAATGTGACTTACGAATGCCCAGCTTTGCCTTGAACCCAATATTCGGCCTCTCCGTGTTCGCATAGTACTTAATGTACATGGCGTTATCCGTCGCTTTGACGCTATGCGGCTTGTCCCCGCAGTACGTGCCAATCATGTCGGCCAACTCGGTGCCACCATCGCGAACTTCCACGCCCTCCGTGCGGCATCTGTAATTATTATCTCATTAAGTATGGAAATCATTTGCGGTGTTATTGACTTCGACTTCCTGTTTTTCACTCTCACTTCCTACACTTGAGAACCGCGATTGCGTGTCTTGTTTCAATTATACTCAGTGTCATTGTCATCCAGAGAGGTATATTCACACATTATATATCAATGGTGTTATTTTTAGCCATACCCATAAGCTCCCCGTACATAGAACGGATCTTGGAAGTCTAGCTGCACCCTGTGCCCTGGCGGTCCCATGACCACCCACACGCACTCACTATGGGCTGGCGGGGCGCTGGGGAACCCGGGTGAGCTGATGAACACGTCCTGGTCGTCGCCCTCGGTCAAGGTAATTCTTCCGCCGCAGCCAGTGCCCTGCTCATAAGTAAAGTTAATTATTACAACAATTATCTTGACCAAATATGAGTTTAATATTCCAATGCTTCGCTCATAGATTTAATTTAACCTGCTCGTGGTATCTCAACCTAAACCCATTGGCTGTCGTGGACCCGTCCGTGTGTAGGCTGATGCGCAGCGCGTTGCTTGTAGTGTTCCGCGGTCCCGGGAGCGAGTTCTGGCACAGCCGGCCGTTCTGAGCAGAGCCCTGAGCTGGGTTGAGCATGATGAAGGGCGAGCTGTTGCTTTCTCCATTCCGGAGCTAGGGAGAAGACGAACATTAGTATGCAATGTGGAAGAGAAAAAGAGTCGAGTTGTAAAATCATTATGCAAATGCGTAAGGGCCTAAACAGACGACATAGCCCAAAATTGATGGCCAGCGCTAGCCATTGATTTCTCTTCACCTAAGCAGTGGGAACTCAGAGCTGAGGAACCAATAAATAGCCAATGTCTAGCGGTGGCTCATCGATTTATGTATGTCGTGTATTAACAACAATGCATTGACTGTTTGTCATTCTACATTCATAAAGTTTTGTATAGCTTTACCAGTGATATTTATATAGTTCATACGTTTATTGAGTATTGTAAAATTAATCTAAATAACGCTATATATTTGTAGACAAACGATATAGTATGTCACAGCCCTTGGACCATATATGCAATAAGCCAAGATCTTAATTGCCTCTTAATGCTGTCTAATTAAGTAAAATATCATTAGGCCATTGTCTTTTTGGGGAGTGACTCACAGTAACATAATCCTGCTCGCAGCTGACGGCCGTGGACGCCACATTGAGGTTGTCAAAGTGGAAGGCGATGGTCTTCCCCCGACCGACCCTCACCGTCCAGTCGCAGTCCAGGTTGTTGTCGTAGGCATTCGGGTAGTTGGGGGAGGTCACGGTGCCGCGGGAGGCGACGAGGTAGCCGCCACAAACTGAGGAGTAAAAGATAGATTTTTAAGAAAAAGTTTTTTAGCAGTTCGACTGTCCAAATGATAAGAGTTCCCTAGCCAAAATTGCAGCTTTTCGGAAGAGCTAACAAAGACTTTTAAAGTATATTTTATTGTCTGTACTGATACTATACAAGGAACGTTAGAGGTTAAAACTCTTTTGAATGCTTATTTCAAGCTCTTTATAGAATTACGTAGAACAAACTAATGTGGCACATTTTGCTTCTCATCATTTGGACAGCCGAATCATATGATGCATATTTCTGTAATAGAAAGCAATATTTCTTACTTACATTCTTGAACTCTGAGTCTAAACCCAGTCCGCGTCACCGACGTGTCCGTCTTGAACTTTAACCTCATGATATTCCCGGTGCTGTAGATGACCCGGCCAGAGTGGGACCTGCTGCAGAAGCGACCGGTGCTGTTCCAGTTGGTTGTGCCGTATAGGCCATCATAGATCTGGAGGTAGTCAGCTCCGCAGCGGTAGGCGGACTCCAAGGCAATACTGGATATTTAAGTATTAAACGGCAATAGACATGGAGTTTGTCACTTAATATGGCTCAGTGAAAAACGGGCAATATACCTTTGAATGGTGAGTTTAATCCTTGTCCCCGGCGTGCTCTCCAACATCCACTCCTCCTGCGTGTTATCCGCGTACGACGGGTACTGAGAGTTCATGACGTATTGCGCGCTCGATGTGACATTAACACGCGTCGCGTCATCGGACACGGCGTTGTTGTTGTTGTAGCTGTAGCGGGAGGAGCCGCCGCGACTGGTGGTCTCGTACCAACGCAGGTAAAAACGGGAACCCTCCTAAAATATGCAGGATAGTCAGTGCAATTCTTAAGACAAACCATGGCCTATAAACGTTACGTACCGAGTTCCAGCTGCTTGAAAACTTGATGAAAATAACATTGCCCATGGACACCGGAATGTTTCTCGGCGGACGGCTTCCACAGCCAGTGAAGATCACAGGCGCGGTGTCATCTTGACCATCATAGATCTTAATTAGATAATTAATTAGTTAATTAGGTGATAATATAGTACAATTACCGTTAAAGAACTCCGACACCCTTCCCCTTCATACGACTCCGCAGCCAGCTCAAACATGGAGACCCAAATGGAGATCCTCTTGCCCTCACTAACAGTCACCCTCCACGTGTACTCCTCACTCCCACTATTCGGATGCGTGTTGTACATATTCGGATACATTGGACTGGCAATCCTACCAGACTGGCCCGTCAACTCATTCCCATGCTCCAGCTCATACGATGCCACGAATCCAGCCCCGGTGCCCTGGTTGTCAGACTTGAACTTGACCCAGAGCATGTTGCCTTCAAGCGGCGCCGCTGGGATGGTACTGCCGCAGTAGTGTCCCAGTAGTGGGCTCGCCGGGGATGACCCCTGGTGCACTTCGAGATAGTCCCGGTTGCAGTTTTCTGACTCCTCGATGCCGAGCTGAGTAATTGTGAGTCGGACAGTGTTTCCCCCAGAGGCGTAGAGGCGCCAGACGCACTCGATGCCCGTGGGGTAGCTGTCTGGGTAGTCGGGGCTGGCGATGGTGCCGGTGTAGGACGCGAGGGAACCACCACAGGCTGAAAGAGACATTGTATTAATATTGGAACAGGGTGTCCCATATGCACTTAGTAAAAGTCTTACCTGTGTCTTCCACTGTATAAGTGATGAGAAAGGTTCCACTGAGTCCTTGTCCTGATGACGGGGCGTTGAGATAAACATGGGCCGCATTGCTCTAAATAAAGCATTAATACTTGTGATGAATCATAAACAAATTGTAACATATTTTGTATATTATTTATATTTACCTGTAACGATTAAAACTACTTTTTAACTTACTGAAGTTGTAATCGCTGGAGGTGCGTGTGTGGAGCAGCCTCTGTAGATCTCCGGGGCGTCCGCGGCCTCCCCGTCCATGAAGGCGAGGTAGTAGTTGCTGCAGTTGGCGTTGCCGTTCGGGTCGTTCCACATGAAGTTCATCCGAGCCACCGAGAGAGTCACGCGATCAGCTGAGGACTTAATAATTAAATTAATTGCAATTAATTATTATTGAGTGTTTAGGTTAGGTATAAGTATGCTAATAAGTAACAATGAATGTTTATATGCTGTACTGTAATATCTAGTTAATTAATCTAACTGACATTAACGTTGGATTTTTTTTTAAATTATAGAAATGGATATTTTTTTTAAATAATTAAAATGACATACTTGGCTGTGCTCCTGTAATAATCCATGAGCACTGTCCTCCGCTCGCCCAAGTGTGAGGGTAGCCTGGCGACATGAGGTATCCCGTTCCTCCATTAGTGACGATACGAGCTCCACAAGCCTGGAATGAGAAATATATTTAATGCCTAAACTAAATGCTCGTAATTTTTGCATTATACATAAAGTCGAAATATCATGTATGATATATTGTACAAAGTGTTGCAGAGCAATTAGAAACGGAAATATTTTAAGACTTGATTCACTTGTTTTGTTTTGAGATGAAGATCTGTAACCATTCGTAATCTGTAAGCAAACCATCCCGATCAATAAAAGCGTTTATCAAAGTAAAAAGGATGAGGCTTAGGCCAGGTTGTAAGAGAAGACACAGGTTTGCTCACTCAGCACGCCTGAGATGAAATAAGAGCAGAAAATATGAGCAGAAGGAAGTTTAAATCGTGGCGGGAAAAATAAGAGCAGATTTTGGGAGAGAGAAGGATGGCTACAATAGATAAATAAGAGCTATAGAAGCACCAGAAAATAGCATTTTGAATAAACCAGTTCTCATACAATCACCAAAGTCAAGCAGCATTGGGCCTGGATAGTACTTGGATGGGAGAACATAATATACTTAAGAGCGGCCGGCAAAATAAAAAAAATCATATTTGCTCCCTGTGAGCCAACCTTATATACAAAGCCTTGGGCTTAGGTTATGTTGACCATATTCAGCGTTATAAACGTTAAACGGTTATCATATTGACTTCTTCCTCAGATACCATCATGAGTTTCAATGTTGCTTTTCTCTTCGGATTCTCGGTTGGTCATCAAAGCTTGCTCTCTGGTCATACGAGGTGTTCTACCGATGACCAGAGACAACAAATCAGGAAAGAAATTCGATGTCGAATAGGAATGATCAGAACGGATAGTTTGGCAATATATGGCCGGCAATAGTACAAATTTAACGTAATTTGAAATACTTTGCCCAATCAGTAAGTGTGATTCTCCACTTAAATTGCACCTTTAAAAAGATCTCCACTTAAATTGCACCTTTAAAAAGATACGGAATTTGTGAAAATGTATCTCAATCAGGTATTTTTCGCCAAGACCGATGCTGATCACGCTGTCCTAACGAATCAAATTACACAAACTCATTAAATACCTCATTCGCGTCCAGTTGGGTTTTTGATACTGTCCGTTCAACAATATAAAAACATTCGATATTTGTCCGAGTATGCTATAAATACAAGACATGCTGCTGAGAGCAGTCGTGTTGATCCTCGGCCTGGCCAGCTGTGTTCAAGCTGATGATGGGTTTCCATGGGATCTGGATTGGGCAAAATACGCGGCTGAAGGAACAGACGGCAGAGACAAGTTGGTTCGCGTCAACGAGACGGAATGCGAACCTTCAGAACACTCGTGCAATATCTTAGGTAAATATCTACAGATGTTACTAACAGGTTCGAATCTCCCTCCAGATCAGCTGTCCAAACGATAAGAGCTCTCTGGTCAAAATTGTAACTCTTAAGAAGAGGCACCAGTCTTTTATGACATGTTTATCCTCTACACGGATACTATACAAAGTATATAAGATGCTAAAACTATTTTGAATGATTATTTCAACCTCTTTATAGACTAAGAACAAACAGATTTGGTACATTTTGCTTCTTATCATTTGGACAGCCGAGATAACATTTTACAAGCTAGAGAATCGAATGGACCGAAAAAGATAGCCTGGGAAAACGTCCTTCCTTACCCAGGGTCATTTTTGCATACCGAACTCTTTTTAGGGATGCCATCCTGCCTCGACCCCAAACTCAGATGCAACGGCCTACACGACTGTGACAATGGCTCAGATGAAACCGACTGCACAACCTGCGCCATCGGCTCTCTCGAATGCCACCACCAACCAGGCGTCTGCATCCAACGATCATGGCTGTGCGACGGCTACAACGACTGCTCAGACGGCTCAGATGAGCTGGCCAATGGTTGTGGCCGCACTGAGACCGGGGCGATCTTTGCCGATGTGACTGACACAGCGCTGCATGGGTCACACTGTCGACCGGGGTCCTTTGAGTGTGGCACAGGGCGTTGTATTGCAGATTGGCTCGCATGTGATGGGAATGAGGATTGCCGGGATGGGAGTGATGAGGACGCTGCAGTGTGTGAGACTGCGTGTCAGCAGAGTAAGATGTGCCCGCAGATGTGTTTGCCGAGTCCAAGAGGTAAGTACATAAAATCTTTGGCATTCAATGGAACTTATGAGTTGACACTGGAATGCGTATTAAAAGACTCATTTTCAGGACCTCAGTGCAAGTGCTACCCGGGCTACGAACTGTCCATCCGCGGTGACCGAATCTACTGCGATGACATTGACGAGTGCGCCGATCCACTGACCTGCCCCCAAGAGTGTGTCAACGAGAAGGGTTCCCACTACTGCAAATGCGCTCCAGGACACACATGGTTCAGGTCAACAGAGCTGCTCTCCTACTGCGCACCGGAGGATGAGATCAACCTTCTGCAACCAGATCTGCAATACGAAGGCTTTCGATTTCTAGCAAACAATCATCTCGTCACGTTAAAAGGTCAAGTCTACGGCACGATACACTTTGACAGCCATGTTGTGGCAATCGACCACTACAAGGATGGCTTTCTTGTCTCCGTGCTTGGACAAGATCACACCCTACAATACCATCAGCTGACAGAGAATGGATATGGAACTGACGCCAACATCACAATCCCAGTCAACTTTGGACCCATTTCCCACATTGCAACTGACACTCAGCACGTCTACCTGGCAACGAAGCACAATCTCAGCTTGTGCGAGTTCAACAAATGGACCCTTAACTGCCACATCCTGCTTGGAGTTGGACAAGACTCCATGATCACTGATGTCAAGCTTGACACAACGAATGGACTGCTCTTTGCCACAACCACGACGATCTCCCACAAGGATAACCTGATCACTGGCACCATCTGGAAGATGTCTTTGTCCGGAGACACTCTCCTAACAAGAACAGTGCATGATCTACACTCTGAAGACTCATTTTCTATTGGAATTGACCCTGTTGGGCAGAAGGTCCTTTACATCACCTTTGTCAACATGCAGGGGAAACTCATTGGCATGTCATATGATGGTAACTTTGGCCAACAGGTTTTGACAGGAAAGGGTAGTCGTTTGGTGGCGTTTGCCATGGATATGGTTGTCAGTCCATATACCGGACTGCTCTACAGGGTGTCCGTGCGAAATAAAGACTTTGTCGTTTTTGAAATCAACCCTGCGTGGGGAACAATGAAGATGACAACGGAGCCGCTTGATGGTTATGATGTGTCCCATGATGTCGTCGGGTTGAGGCTGTTGATAAACCATGTTGGACGTTAGTAAGTTAATATGTGCATAAATAGGGACAATATTATGAGTGATATGTATTTTTACAGCAAGGCAAACCGATCTGAGGCCATCAACTCTTGCCATTTCCACCCATGTGAACAGGTTTGTGTTGTGGATGCTACAAAGGAAAGAGGGTTCTACTGCCAGTGCAAAGGCTCAATGGTCCTTGGCCAAGACGGTCGCCACTGCCAGCAACCTCGTGAAGAGCCTAAATACGGGTCGGAATTCTACATTGGTACGATTAATTGTATATATACATAATCTTTGCGTCATTCAATTTAATATATCTTACTACAGGTCTCACAGGGTTTCTTGTTTGTTCCCTGGTGATGTTTCTTATCCTGGCGGCAATGATCTCTGCTTACATCTGTCGAAAACGATTTGGCATACTTTCTAATGGTGCGCGACTCCATGAGAGGGTGGCTATGTCGGAACTAAATAGAATATAAAGACCAAATACATTTGATCGTATTGAATTATTGATCGACTTATCCAATAAATATAGAATAGATAACTTAAAGAGTCTCTGTCTTTGTCGCCTTATAAATTTGTAATAAGTTGAACGTAAGAACTTGTCAATTAATTGAAATAAATCAAAGAACGTTTTATACTTGAATACAGTTTCTTTGGAAGAAGAGAAGAAAGTGTGAGATACATTTAATCCAATCCACGCACCTATTTTATTAATGTCATAATGGAATCAATGTTGCTGTAAGAGCTTTTTTAAATCTTCATAGCACTTATCTTGAAATTCGAGAATTTTGCACTTCTTTCACCCTACTGTTGTCGAACTCTCCTCGCGCTAATTCGGCAAAGACTTCCACAGAAATGAGACTCAAAATAGACCTATGCGAACATATGAACTATGATCACTACCCGAGCAGACTTCAGAGGACTCACACGTCTCATAATGGCAGTGTTCCGGGTCTTGGTGATCTTGTGTGTTGTGAGGGTGGCCACGGCCTTCATTTACTTCTCCCGGCCTGCTGTTAAGCCCCCGAAGGACATGGAGATGTACGGCTACACGTTGGGGGTGGACTT
>LR141818.1:0-11670 GCA_900659605.1 Tisbe holothuriae | reverse complement strand
TGCGTGATAAATTCAAGAGAAACTTTTTATGTCACGATGTGGCAGGAGGAGAAGGACACACCAAACAATAAAGAAACACGAAAACCAAAGTGTATTTCGCTTTTTTATTGAAGCAGTATTCAAAGTGTGAAAGTAGAGCTTGAAGTTGAAAAAATGTTTGAGTAAGATTGGTATCATCACGAAATTCATGAGGATGTTAAAAACATCAACCTCTTAGCTTTTCCATTGAAAGTGGCCTTAGATTTTAATACAATTTTGGTATTGTTTTTAGACTAATAATTATTGAGTATGCAAAACGTTTATACATAAAATGCTTCTATAGCCCGTCAAGCAGCCATCTTTTTAGTTTTAGGTGGCTCGCACTCGATCTCGTCGTTCAGCAATTTCCGATTTTACCTTGTCAACCAAGCTCAAATTATGTCTCATAAGATGCCTTAAGGATCTGTCAGAACATATTTTTTTAAAAGCTGTTGCTTCTTGGCACAATTGCACAAAAAGGGTAGATATATCCCGTCATCCTACCATACTGGAAAATACCAGAAAGGAACACCCTCGTCAATCCACATTCAAAGAACTGTTGGAGTGTCCAGATAATGATTAAACAAGAAAAAAATGAAAAACTTTTATATATAGTGGCATCATGGTCCCTTAATGCGCCAGACGAGATTACGTTCTCGTCGTGCGCAAATATATACTATATATATTTTGAACTATTGAACTATTGAAAGATAGAGTGTCAAAAAGTTGTCATCCACAAACCTGCCAGGGCTAGTAAAGGAAGCAATGGAACGCGTATTCCAAGACGACTGAACATTGAACTAATACTAAAGCCCTTTAGTATTAGTTCAATGCGACTGGACGACGAAACTTCGTCACCCTCTTTTTCAAGTAGCAATGTTTTAATCTTTTTCCACTCAACCACTGGAACGCGGTTTGAATCCCGGACATATTTCTTTTTATGCACTAAATCAACCACAGGAACGCAACTCAATTCTATGAGACATGTATAGTTACTTATGGCACAATGTATATAAGGATAAGCATTACCCTGACATACAGACACTGTAGTCTATTTTTGTATTACAAAGAGAGAGAGAGCCAGATACATATTTTTATGTTACATTTGTAGATTTTTCGAACTTGGTAAACTAGAACATTATTTTCAAACTTAGTCTAGATAAACTGAGGCATTCGAACTAGTTCTGACAATGCAATTCTGTGGGGCTGGTAATATCGAAGCGAGTCCTTCAAAGGTGAGTTACCCTATAAGGCTTAGTGCATATAAGCGGTTATGTACTAAAGTGCTAATAAGCGGGTGCTAATGGGCGGTTATTACTATTAGAGTCAGATTGGCAAGTAATATCAGTGCTAAAAAGCGAGTCTAAAGCTAAGAGGGTAGTAGTGCTTGCCCTCAAGACTACAAGACTTAGTAATGTGAAGACTGGTATTATGACGTCCATTTTTAAAGCAAATAAGTTTCACAAAAACAATCTTACATATCCTCCCTTCAAAATCCGAAGTGCTCAAGTTGGTTGTAAGATTATCATTGCATAATAAAAGTTGGAGGCAAATTACTGAATGCATGATGTACTTTAATTTATTTTTAATGAGCATTTCTAAACAAGAAAGACTCATTATGTTGTTTACATAATCTAATCCGGCTTTGATATTTTGATAAGCTCTCATGACTGATTGTGCACTATCAATATGTTTTTTCATTCCATCTTTAGAACAGATATTTTATGTTTGATTTAGCATAAGTTTGATGCTGTTTAATTATTGAAAGGTCATGTGAACACATTCAATATGACTGGTAATCTTGCTAGTTATTTCCTAGTGATTTTTAAGGTTATAATGCGTGGACAAGAACACATTTCGTGTTCATAACATGGTGTTCCCTATAAGGATTCACAATAATACTCTGGACTTTCATATGAATGCTGCACCTGAGAAGATTCGGAGTCCTGTTCATTCATAAAAACACCCACAAAGTCATACTTATTCGGTGCATGAGAAGGTCCCTAGCAACATTAATTCTTTTAGTGATGGTCAATTACCACCGTATTTAGATGTTTACTAGAAGTTTGTTAGTGACAAGAACACTTGGTAATCATGTCCATGCAGCATTTAAAGCTAAATTTAATTCATGATCTTAGACACGGGTTGACAGTGAGAGAAAGGTAAAGTAAATGTTAGGCTAAATGTTGGGTTAAATGTTGGGTTGGATGTTGGGGCCGTTTTTTGAGGTGTACAATTCCCTCTTTGAGTTTCTGGAAAAGCGGGTCTAATCCACCGGTTTAATCAGTTCTGCCGATATATTATTATTTGTTCACTGCAAGGACCTCCCAAAGTCAAGGGAAGGGTTCCCACCTGTCTAATATCCCCATCACTGTAGATTTTAATGGTTCTGTATAGCTGTCATTGTTACAGTAGCCGGACAGAGAACAAACAAAGCTTTAGTTAACTTATGAGGTTGTAGAATCGGTGCTGAAGGGTTCAGAGAGCTCCTACATGGGAAGAAAAGGAGGAAGTTTTTTGTTTAATTTACCGAAAATCTTCCGATTTTCTTCCTGTGTAGGAGCTCACTTAAGGGAAGCCTTCTTTTCAGATGAGTAGCAACGGCGTGTATGGAATTCAAGCCAATGATGTCTCATCATGCTGGACTGTCCAGGCTGATAATGGGCGAAATTTTGACGATCAGATCTGCAGCCTTTCCTTCCGGGTGATATGTCAGTGTGAAGCGACAGAGGAGGAGCAAAACTCAGCCGTGAGGGAGGCATTTGGGATTGAATAACTGAAACATCAAGAAAATAGTAAAATAAAGCAGAACATCATAACAAGTTGTTAATACTAATTATATTTAATGTCATTTTCAAATGATCATTGGCTTCTTATAAACAAGTTTTCTCTTCGCCTGAGTCACATTCTTGCTCTTTTCAACCGGTTCATTGACCTGATAAAACTCCATAGCCAGACATTGGTGCCTTTGCCTCTCACCCACACTCCCAAACACCTTTCCACACTCAATACAGTCTCCAACAATGCATGCATGAATGGCATCCCTGTCATACTCTTGACTGCAGTCTTGGCAGACTGTTTTTGTCTGGCATTTCTTCAAGTGAGTCTGGAGACTCCCATTGCTAGCAAATTTAGAGTTGCAGACAGTGCAGCTGAATGGTTTGACATTGTCATGGACACCCTGAATGTGGAACTTGAGTGCTTGTTTTGAAGACAACACCTTGTCACATTCATTGCACTTGAATTGCTGCTGAATATGATTCCCTTTGTTGTCAGAATGCTGCATTTTAAGAGATTGTTTTGAAGACTCCTCACATTTGACATTATTGCTCCTCTTCCCCTTCTTTGCTGACAACCTGAGCAGCTTCAGCAATTTTTTGCACTTTCTAGTATGCTTTTTTCTCGCCATCCCAGTATTGAAGGTCTGCTTACAGTGTGCACAAGCAAAAGCCTTGCTTTCATCATGGATGGACCTCATGTGCTTCTTCAAACGGAACCTCGTTGGGAATGTCTTGTCACAATCCTTGCAAGTATGTTCATTGAGTGACAGTTGACCCAATGGCAAGACAGCTTGAACATCATCCTGGATGATGATTTCCTTCTCAATGATGATGTCATCATCTTGTGCTTTCAGCACTTCCACATGCTCTTCATTGCCATGATCAATGAGGGCATTCCTGAACCTGAACCTCTGTCCACAGATCTTGCAACCATGTGCAAGGATCTTCTCATGGACTGCATCATTGTGATTCTTCCTGGAGATGTTCTTGACAAACCTCTTGGCACATCTTCTGCACTTGTAAGGCTTCTTCTCAACCTCTTCTTTGTACCTCTTAAGCTCAACATCATGTTCCTCATGTACAATCATCATATGCCGGATCAACTTGACTTCTAGCTTAAATCCCTCTGAACAGTGATTGCAGTTAAAGTCACCCCGGAGACTGTTGTGCTTCCTCTCTTCATGAGTCTGAAGATGGAACTCAGACTTGAATCTCATTCCACAGATGTGGCAAACATGATGCCTCTTCCCATTGTGCATGTTGTGATGTTTCCTGAGCAAATCCACTGTGGCAAATGATCTGCTGCAGACTAGCATTCCACACTTGTGCTCCAGCTGCTCTTGCTCAGAGTTGCTCTCATGCTCAGTCTTGATGTGTTCCAGAAGTGTTTCAAATCTCTTGAACGGTGTGTCGCATTGAAGGCATCTGCAGGTTGAGAGGCCAATTGGGACCCCGCCACAGTTTTGAACTTCATCTGGGTTGGCACGTTCATCTCTGTCAGAGTCGGATTCCTGGTCAACTTCATGCAGCAATTCCTCTTCTTCTTCAGATACCACTGTGGCTTGTTCATTGTCAGATGATACCACTGTGTCTTGTTCATTGTCAGATACCACTGTGGTTTGTTCATTGTCAGATACCACTGTGTCTTGTACATTGCCAGCTTGGAGCTCTTCCTTTACCATTTGGCAATCTTGCAGCTCTTTGACAATTGGTTCAAGCTGAGTTTCAGACGCCACGGAGCTCGCAGTATCTTCTTCTTCCAACTTCAATGGCAGTAGTGGTTTCAGTGGGGAATCTTGGTCACTCAGGTCACCAGTGATGAGTTCTTCTTCTTCGATGTCGGTGTCCTCAGCAATGTTGTTGGAACGAAAGCATTGGTTGAGGAGAAATTGTCTCGCCATGTTGAGTACTTCCCGGTGACTGACATGTTATTGTGGAGGAAACGGCAGGTGATATCAATTTATAGGTAGCTGAGCTGACCTTTGACAGTCTTTTCAATGGTATTAATGGTTCATTTAACTAATATATATTCAGCAAATGTAAAGAAGTTCTTAACTGTTATGGAGTGGTAAGGTTCAAATAATATATCAAATAAAGTTCTACAGCGTTAATAGGTATTATCAGTTCTTAATGGAGTGGTAAGGTTCAAATAATGTCTCAAAAAACTACTACATTGTTAATTATAGGTATTATCATACACTGAAATAGCTTTTTAGTACTCTATGGTAGTATAATACATGTAGCATCATTATTGGGCTGTGCTCTAATGTTTAATACAAGTTATACAACATCTCAAGGACATTAAAGATTGTGACACCTTGCTAAATATAAATATAACACAAGCTGAAGACACTTAATGTAATTAGAGAAAAGCGAGCAAAACACTCAAGCTTTTAATCCGTTTTAGTAACCCGGATGCATTTAGACTCTTAACTCTTGTCGCAAACCAAAGAAAAGCCATTTTCCGTTGTTCACATTACGGTCACTTGCCAAATTGCGCCGTTCTATTCAAATGAGGAGAAGAAGGAAACTGTGTTATTATTGCTTCTTGATCTCAAACCGCCTCTGAGGCACAGTGGACTGATAACCTAAATAATATATTATAAGACATAAAGCCCTCATGTCGCACACTACATATTTTTGGGGAATTTGTCCAATGCTATTCCACGGAGAGTATTATAAGCCACATTGCTTTCATGTTACATTGCATACCACTGTGCATAACAAATATCTTACTAGAACCCACTGTGCTCATTTTGTCTTCTCCCTGAGGGGATACAGTCAGCATTTGTAGCTACAAATGCCAAGAACTAGAAGTGAGGGTGTCGGAAATGGAATAAAAAGTGGGGGATATTAGTAAGCAGGAAGACGTCGGGAATAATATAATTCCGGCTGTAATTGAATCATGAACGGTGTTTTAACACAAGTAAAAGAAGATCATCTTATGTAGCTACCAAAGGATTATATGAGGCCTGAGTGTATTAAAAGCAAGGTTAACAATGACCAGTTTTTTAACAATTGTTTTTAATAATTCCACTTAAATTCACTTTTTTTCTCTCTCTTCTCACGCATCAACCGGCGTCAACCTTACTGACTCAGTCATTCATTAGATTCATCCAAATCTCATCTTCACTCGTCAACATCTAACCCAATAAAACCAAATGTGTCCCATCTTTACAACTCTTTTACACTCCATTCCCAACTAAACCATTTTCATCCACCTCTGTTGTAATTAAAATAGACAGCTTCTAGTCGGTTGGCTTTCTCTAATGAACTTCTATTCACCATCATTTGCCAGAGAAGGAGAAGAAGAAAAAACGCCGGCTTTGAGTGAGGAAAGAAGAAGAAAAGTAAACCTCGATCCGTGCTTACCCCCTATTTTGGGTCTTCTATTCTATACCACAGTGGTATCATGAGAATTCAATTATACTGGACGGACTTGTTTTAAATAGTTATTAAATATAAAAGAATATGCACACATACAAATGCTACAGCAATTTTACAAAGGCTGACGATCCGTAAAAGTAAAGTTTTCAGGAAAGCCAATAAACGGGAAAATTTCTCAAAGGCTGACAATCCGTTCCCCATGCTCCTATATCCACAAATTTAGATATATAGCTGCCATACTTGGTTTGCAATGGAATCAGCATGTGCACTTTCCATATTTTTAGTTTTCAAACATATTTATTACTAGAAAGATTGCAATTTTTCCATTTTAAGAGAAAATTCCTCAAAGGCTGACAATCCGTTCTCCACACTCCCATTTCTATAATTTAAGAGCTGGAACTGTCTAATTTGGTTTGCAGAGGCTTCAGCATGTGCACTTTCATTATTTTTAGTTTTTAAAGATATTTATTACTGGAAAAAGTCATTTAATATCAATATATTGAAATAATTCCTCAAAGGCTGACGATCCGTTCTCCATGCCCCCATTCCTATAATATTAGAGTTAGAGCTGCAAAATTTGGGTTGTAGAGCCTCCAGTATGTGTACTTTTAGTTTTTTGCCTTATCTCAATTTCATGTTATGACGGATTGTCAGCCTTTGTAATATTTACTGTAGAATGAATATTTATCATGTGTTATATCAATTTAACCACTGTGATTCGGCCCCCAAGACTAAGCAGCCACCAGCTGAGTCCAAGGAGGTAGCTGCGAATGGATCTTTTACCCTGAGGGAGGAGAGAAAAGGGTTAAAGCAACAGACTCTTTACTTCAAGACATTATTCAGTACGAGTGAACTCTGGACGGTGGACACTATATAATAAATACGGTTAAATACCAAATTAAGGCTGATAATGACAAGGACAACATGTAAATAAATTTCATATCATAATATGTACATCAGAAAACTTCATTAGTTTAATTGAACAATAAAATAATAGCATTAGATTCATTTCCTCCATCCCCACCAAACTTCCAGCCCAAATACGATGCACGATCCAAGCAACGCCACCAGGAACAACACGAGCACATCCTTCAGATCCGAAAACATGAGCGGGGACACGAGTGGCCGTTCCTTCACTGCGACCGGCTGCTCTCCGCGGGAATGGGCGTTGAGTTTGACCTGGCGGAGGGTGGCTGAGGTCCAGTGCTCAACAAGACCGGTCTCTACAGCCCTAGAAGAGGATTAGATAGTTCAGTAATGTTGACAAATGTTACATGCTTTTTGTTTTGCCATGCTAGTTATCGTTGAAGAAGTGCCATGAAGTTACTTTTAATCTATTTTAGGAATATTTACTTCGTACGGTATTTGCAGTTAAAAAGTTAGTACATTATACCGTAGTATGTATATTGAGTTAGGGCTGGTTAGCTATACTTGCCCTGAAGAAGTATTTTTGAGCTTAACTTATATTCTAGCCAACACCTTTCATTTGTTTTCATAGCTGCCTTTAAGAAGTAAAAAGTAACTATATCTCACCATAGAACAGCCATATCCATCTTCTCAGCCCATGGTGCGAGTTTATTCACCGCCATCCCAGTGTGTCCTTCTGTAAAGACTGGCCCTGGGGACAGATCCACCAATGGTTTGGAGCTGCCAGGAGTGGAAAATTTCTTGAAAATCTCTAATTTAAGGCCTGAAAGCCAGTCAATGAGGACGAATTCTCCATCATGCACAGGATTTAACTGAAATATATTGAATCTGGTAAAAAAAGGAATAACAATATACCAGATAGCACACACATAACAATGTCTTAAAGACAAATCAAAAGTACAAAACGTTATACAATTAGATCTTACATCAGGATATTCTTCATATGTAATTGTTTCCTTCCTATCCCAAACCTTCTTAATAACGGGATCTTCACTATTTGCCAGTCTTGCATCGTCTTCTTCGCCACCAGTATCATCCATTCCGATTCTAAGACCACTTTCTAGCACCTGCGAGAGAGTGTCTAGGCTGGGAGCATAAGATGGTGTAGTTAGGTATGCTTTTAGGTTTCCGCCGTAACTGGCACCCAAGATGAGACTGGTTATGAGCCAAAGACTCAGAATTATTCTGGAAACATATTACTATGTACAGTTTACAGTACTTATGTATAAAACATGATTAAATGTCATACCTTGTAACTGGGAACTGTTCAGTCTTTCTATTATCCGTACAACTAGCCCCAAGTAGAACTTGATATGAATAGTAAATATTGGATCCTATTTGAGACAAGCCTAGATTGTAACCATATTGTCCATTTGCTCTCATCTCAGCCCAAGTGAACACCATGATCAGACAACTTATAGCCAAAAGCATCCCGATTGTACCCAGCCATACAGTGGCATGGAGAGGTCTCAATATGGAGCTATATGTCGTTGGCAAAGGCTGGGGTAGAGGACTCACCCAGCATAGATAGTCTTCGTCATAAGTAGGGGAAGGATTGACAACCTTTAATTAAACGATTCACTAACTGAATAATGATAATTAATTGTGTTTACTAAATATCTACAAACTACGTAAAGTTCTGCAATCGGTGCGGAAAAACAGAATTGACTCGAAACCTCGCTGTACTTGAGCTGAGGCAAGAGTTTCAATAACACTGCTGTCTGAAGGCCTCATTCAATCTCAAGGTATGCAGTCTAAAATTGGTACTCTTGCCTCACTCAGCTCTGCTTTAGGGAAGTTTAGAGGGTCAATTGCAAGTTCCGAAGTGGTCGCAAGACTTTATTTAGAGTGACTTTAGTAATCTGTGAGTAGTGACCTGGAATCTATGGTAGCTCATAAGACAATCCACAGATATGTCAGCATCGTCATATGCAACTTGCCCAATCATACCTGTCCAGGTACCGTTTACCTCATCAATTTGACCTTAATCATGAATCGAATAGTCAAAAACAGTCTTAAATGCAGCTAAATCCACATACCAACATGCCAATCCTTGGGCCGTTTAAAATTGACGTCTTTAGCCCTGATGTGACTGTAAATATAATACAAAAGTTCAACTTCAAGTCCCCAGTAGTCGCCAATCATGTTCAGGGTTTCAGTTCCTCCTTCTGCCATATCTTCATCAATCATGTAATATGCCCATGGCACTGTAGATATGGTTATAATGTGATTCCTGTAATATCTCGGTGGGTTGAAAATCTGAACAAATGTAAAAATGTAAGCATAATGACGTAGGAGACATTTAATAAAAATCTGATTTATGTTTAGTAAATTTTCTATAGAAATTAAAGTTCCTACCTGAGTCAAAAGATCGTGTCTATTCATATCCAATTGAATCCCTTCCTTTAGACGCCAAGGTCTGAAATAAGTCAAAATCCCCCTTTCATCGTATTCGACACAAGCAGTTCTCGAATGGAGTCTCAAGCGGTCTTCTTGAAACACGAGCTCAGTTGCCTTATGATCTTGGTTGAAGAACAGAATCCGTGTCTGCTGGTGGAGGTATCCAGGATGGACATATTGATCACATTGTTGTATAGATGATGTTAAAAGGTCAATTGCTCTAGACAGTGAATTATAGTCCAGCCAGAAGAAAAATAGTCTGAAAAATAAAGTAACTAATGAAGGATCTGCAAAAAAGTATTCTTTGCCGTGACCAGGATTCGAACCTGGGTTACCACGGCCACAACGTGGGGTACTGCCCACTATACGATCACGGCTATTGAGAACTTACGAGGTACGAGCGTTTTAAATTTATTGAATATTAAAATCGAGATATGCAACAGTTAATGCATTTATTATTTAACAATAATAGCTGTTAATTGTTACCTCCGTTTGCCCTGTTCTGGAATGTAATTCTTTCTTTTGTGCAGTTTATCCACAGGGACTAATAATATTGATTCATTTGACTCTATTTCTCTGGAAGTCTCAAAGACAGGACACAGTTCCTAGAAAAGTAAAGTACTTTATTAATACAATCAATATTTTTAACAACCCAAAACATTTACCTTGTTTTGCGCTTCCTGAATTGACCAATCCGCAAACGAATGTGCTTGAAAAGGGATCTCAGAAAAATGCAATGAATCAAGAAGAGTGAATTGATCTACGTGTTGAAAGTCAGATATGTAAACAAGGTCCAAATCATTTGATCTGAAAGCAGTAATACTGTGTTATAATATAATGCGTAATATAATCATATTAAAAAGTAATAGCTTTGCAACTGCTTAAAATGTGTTATGTGAGGGCTAAAGTCACTGTAAACCCCCTAAACTTTCCCGAAATTGCTCTAAACATTCTGTTATATACTTACTTGATTAGTCCTTCCAACAAATTTGTTATTGTACTGCTTGCAGAACCTGCGCAATTCACTTCAGCCAATATCATTAATAGAATATATTCACTACATTTACAACTATTCCTTATCATTTTATGTCACAAATGCAATATTATTTAACAAACGTTGCACATTACGCAAGTAATACGATAATTACAGACCACCCAATGCAATGCAATGGGTCTAAATTATCTACCGTACTAATACATTCACATAACTACCTACAAGATAAATACGGCGCGACACCCTTTTTAAAATGGGTGGGAAATATATTTTTATTGACAGAACAAATATTAGTTTTACATTAATAGTAACATTATTAACAATAAGCAGGAGGAGCATTGCTAGGTGAAAGGACCATATTGTTACTTAATTTAAGTAAAGTAAAGGCATACATTATAGGTTATATTTGCTAATATACGAATGTAAAATGATTTTAAGTAAATAAAGGCTGCTATTAAAGGACATCCAGAGCTAGCTTAACTGTTTCCTTGGAAACTGAGAGATAGAGATAGAGTGACAAAAGGTTTGAGTAAAAGGGGGTTTTAGTGAAAGGGAGATGCGAAGAAAAAACTATCAAGAAACTCTGAGGCTTAGAGGGGGGAGGGAGGTTCACAGTGGCTTGAAAGGGAATATATTATTACGTGAATGGACTCTAATGAGTTTATTTCTTCAGTAATACACTTATATCCATTATTTATATCTGATATAATTCTACTGTGAAAAGAAGAGAGAAAATGGCTAAGTAATCACTGCCAGGGGGCAAAAGAGTAAGAAAGCAGTGCTGAGCTGCTACAGGGTTAGAAAAAGAAAACTGTTGAATTTAGGACAACGTTGCTCTGCCTTAAAATAATTTCATTCGGCTGCCGAGCAACAGAAGGAGGACAAAATGTCTCTTGAATTTGACAAAATGGTTCTTGGCCTTTATTTCCGAGTCAGTCGTGCGCGTTTATTTCGATTCATTCTTATAAATTCCTGCAGTCACAGTGGAACAAGGAAAGAAAACGTAATCATTTATAACATACGAGTCGTATTTTAGTCAACTGTGACCACAAATTTGCAGGAAAGCATTATTTCGCCGAAGAAAAAAAAACGAAATTTCGTTTTCGTTTTCGGTAAAATAACGGTCTCTATTATTAGAGATCGTTATTTTGCCGAAGAAAAAAA
>LR141817.1:0-11670 GCA_900659605.1 Tisbe holothuriae | reverse complement strand
TCTTATCTCTATTTTTACAACGGCAGTAATAACATTTTCTCTGAACATCATTATTAACATCATGGATGTCTCTCTCTCTCTCTCTCTCTCTCTTTCTCTCTCTTTCTCTCTCTCTTTCTCTCTCTCTCTCCTATAGTAGACGTCTTGCAGAAGATATGGTGCAATAGCATTGTGTGACGGTTCATAGAGTTATAACACCAGACATATGTCTAATATCCCTGTGGACCACCAGCAATGCAAATTGAAGGATACAATCCCTGGCAAAATATGCCACGTTATGAACGATTTATAGACAAACATCTGACGGCATGTCACTCTTTTTTGGCATATCATCGGATGTAATCTATATATCAAAGGGATCTTTTCTGCCGACGTGTCGAGTACATGATATTTTTATTCAAATCAGATTTGAATGGTATGCATTTCACTTGCAAACATACATTTTCCCACTCGATCTCTATTCACCCTTGAAAGGAGCGCGAGAAAAAGGCATTAAATTATGAATGGCCAATTTTGCATAAAAAGTCATGTTAACTGCAGCACCAAATCTGGAGTTCAAGTTTATCCCATAAATTCTTCATCCTTTAACAGCGAAATTTTTGCCGGGCGGTGTCACGAAATGACCCTGAAAGTATTTTTAAAACGAAAGCTGCCACGAATGTAGTTGTTCGAGCTGAGTTCAGTACGCAATCCGGCGGCCGCGTACGCACTTGCTGCGTCACAGACGCGCGCCGTCAAAGGTCGACCAGAGCCGCGGCGGAGGCGACAATACCATAGACGTGTTTCATATACGCACAATTTTTACATTTTTACACACTATTTCTTCCTTCCCCTCATATGTTGAACAGGTCAGGGGCTTTGGCCCCAAACGGATCTGCCCCGGGCGCTATTATTCTACTGCACGTGGTTGCCTCCAAGATTTAACTTCCGCCGTGGCCTTGGAACGCTGTTGCGGAAAAGTGGTCCGCCTTGAGTTGTGTATCTTAATGGTACGATTATGTGTGTGCGTGTTTTCGTTGCTGATGCAATTATTGCTCCCGTGTTCATAAACAGGGTTTCAAGGTCAGTATCGGCTATGAATGAGACCGCGACAGCCAGGCGTTTATTTATTAGCCTTGTGTAATTATATTTTTGATGTAGTATGAGATTTATATCGGTGGCATGTCAAATCTGGAGGAATAATTACGATAGTACTTTTATGTGACGTATTTGTAGAAATTTAGGCACTAAGTGGCTAATTTTGAGGGGGTGCTAGTTTGTACGTCCTTGAGTCGCTAAATCCGTTTAAAAATGGGTTTTCGAACTGATTTCGAAATCGAGGTTCGTGCACATTTGTTAAAATTGGAGCCTAATGCCGATGTCGGCAATACAGTACCATATGGAACAATTTTTCAACATATGCATATGGCAAAACTAAAGGGTAAAAAATCTGACGAAATTAGAAGAATGAAGCACCGGATACAATATCTACACGACGACGGAAAATTCGTCTTTAGTTGCCTTGAAAACGCGTTTTTGTCTTAGAAATGTGTGTGTGTCAGCCTAAGGTTAAAATAAGGAAATTATTGTACACACACAACGTGGAATTGAGGGCAACACAATGGAGGGTGCGGCATGTAAAAGTATAACGAGATTCACAGTAGGTTAAATTCTTAATAATATGCCACTGTGCGTTCACTTGACAATGGAATCCTAAGGCGGAAGTTTTGAAAAGAATTTTTCCATCAATTTGATGCATTTTTTGCCTACGAAAGAAATTAATATTTGAATTAGAGGAATTAAGAATTGATTCGCCTCGCGTGCGTGTGAATGGACATAAAATGTATTTAGTCTAGACCAGATCGAGTTTTATCCTTGAGAAATACAATCAAATACGTCCTGCGGCAGGGTATCGATATACAAAGAGGAAATTAAAGCATCGAAGTTTGTATGGTTTCATTTCCGTATTGTGTTAATATCTCTTCCTCCAGCATATGAACTTAAGCATGTTCTCTTCAATGCAATGAAATACTTACAACTGCATTTGCTTCCAACATGTGACTAATTGTATGTCAACCAAAGCTATTATTATTACCTCATATCATCAGGACACATAAAGTAGAGAGTAGCTGCTGCAGAAAGTGAACGTATGGCTTCATGAAATGTCTCCCAACATCTGTCGAACACACAAGTCTGCTTTCATTCTTCAATGTGGTTATAAATTGGATGAAAAGACGTCATACTTGAGAGTTTATGTTATACAGTTTAAGCCTATGGCCAGCCAGTTGGCGCTAATTGAAACGAGTCCTCCAAACTCTTCTTCATCATCATTACACAAGGAAAAAACGGGATTGGCTTCTTCTCCTACTTCTTGTACTACAATAGGCAAGGCTGGCAGAAGGAAAACTGCTATAACTGCATTTTACCCTAAATCTGCTAACCATTACACACCCTGTTTAGTCATGATTATGTTATTATTATTACGATTTTGGCATTGCCTCACTCCCGTCATAGCATGGTAGCATAGGCGTCCTAATTGGCTCCTGCTGGTGTCGTCAGGTCAGTTCTCGACAGCAGCAGCTTCATGCACTCAAGCGGGGAATCAGCAAACATACAGATCGTGTTCGTCTCTCACACCCACGTAGCGTGACCCACACACACGATATTGTTAATGAAAAACAAAAAGAATTTTCTGACCAGTGGCCCTGAGATGAATGCCTATACCTGTATTGTTTTGGAATAGTTTTGCACTAATTTTACTATGGATGAATTTTGACTTGGATTTTTTTTGTTCTAGATTAATTTTGTTGACCAACCAGGGTTGGATTTATTTTGTCAGGGGCATTTGGATTAATTTCGTCAACTTTTAAGCAACAATGCCTCCTAACCTGGACAGTTGCCTTCAGTTATTACTTAGCCTAGTATGCATTGGCTTCATTCTACAGCAGCATTTTATATAGCAGTTGCAATGTGATATGACATAATGAGGAACCAATATGGCTACTATAGCAAATAGTAACAAGAAATAGCGGATTGGAGGGGCTAACAGCAGACATACGTCTTACCAAGTATTTTATCTGAGCAAATTGCTTTCCCAAATTTAACTTTCATAAATAGCCGCTGCGTGGTGGCTCATTGCCAAGGCGCCGGTTTGCGACAGTGATGGTTATAGGTTCGATTGGCCATCAATAAGCGACCTGTGTCTAATTAGATACATAAAAGCGTGGTTTACGGATTGTCTACTGCACTACACTTGTCCGTAATTAACTTAGATAAATTAAACACTAAGGTAATCAACATTTACTTTTCATGTATGTACATGTCAAAACACATATTGCTACTACTACTAGTGCTAGTGCAACACTTAAATCAGTATCTAAAATACAATGACAAAATAAATCCAAACCTACTGCCGTGACAAAATTATTCCAAACAAAACTATTCCAGAACAAAAACAAAGTTATTCCATGACAAAATTATTCCAAACTGAAAGTAATGCAAAATTATTCCAAAACCATACAGTTACGCACTCCCCCTGAGATATATATTTCCCTTGCGTAGCTGATAAATAAGAGTCCTGCCGGAGCCCCTTCTGACCCTGACTGACCATTCGCGGCAGAGATTGGTTATTTCATTTCCCTCGGCAAGGACAGGATGCAGTTTTCGCAGACTTGTAATAACAATCATACTTTTATTAAGAAACCCAGCAGAGTCTGTCTTGATCGTACTTTCGCCGCCGCCGCCGTCTGACTGCAATTGTTAAGAAGAACTTGTGAGTGCCTTTGGAATCCCTCCTTAGCCTCGTTCTTTCTTTTTCAGCAAGTCATCCTGTATTTAGCGGCTTGCAAAGTGCAAAGACATTCTCCTCCCCGGTCGTAAAAAGAATATCTATCTGAGGAAGTCATTGCCCTGCTGACTGCTGCTGCTGCTGAAGACGAATCGCGTGAAAGTTGGAGGAAAGTAGAAGAACTTTCAGATGACAAGGAATTTGCAATCTCTCTCCACAGACATACTATTATTAATAGCTCTCCTCCATGTTAATTGGCTGCAATATGGGGCCCTGTTAAATGTTAATGCATGTTGCACTGGAGGTGTCTTTTAACCTGTTTTTCCACTTCTCTCTTCTCTCCATATCCTGTTCAGTTCTAGGATGTATGACGACGGAATACCATACAGAGGAAAAGAAAGAATGGCGTACATTGCGCAAGTTCTCTGAGCTAAAACAAGGATACGATACACACAAAAGAAGGAGAAACCGAATTTGCAGCCATTAATTTAAATGGACTCACTCAAAAAGGTGCTGCGGTCAAAAGTTGGTCAATCGGCTTGTAGTAATAAACAAGTTCACGGAAAAACGTAACTAGAGAGGAGGTCGATTCTGAAAAATAGATCTAGACACCTCCCAATACATGAAACTTCTATTGAATAAGACAGTTGATCGGATTTGCTCATGAAGCGAGAAGAGGGCCAACGGAAGAAGAAGAATGTTTGAGAACAGGTCTTTTTGACCCACTCTTATTTTCTTGGCATCATCATCATCCTACGAGCTCTTCCATTGACTTGCTGCTTCCTCCTCGTCGTCGTCGTATGTAGCATAATACCTGCTACCCAGCTAGACACATGCTTGACCCATATTCATGTCTCCTGCTGCTGCTGCTGCTTGGGCTCATTCTCCTCCTGCTCACACTCGGCTGAGTTTCTTCTTTCAGGCTAAATGCGTGGCCATTGGGTCGCGGTGGTGGGGCGGGCTGATGTAGCAGGCAATCTATAATACATACAAGCTGCGGCCACTATTAACTTCTGAAGAAGAAGGAAATGTTTCCAAGGCTGTTCTTATCGATGGAATTGGGTTCTTCGGGTCTTTAGGTCGAGGGAATTGCATTTTGAGTGTTTGGAAGTATTTTCCTGCCGTTTGGAATGGTTCAGATCATACTAAAATGGGGCTTCTTTTGGATAGTCAAAAACTCTGCTTACCATTCAAATTAGATCATACCAGTAAAAACCTAATTTGAAATTTAGTATAGGTGCGTTTATATTACTTAATAAACCAATGTTTGATAACTTTCCATCCATCAAATTAGCTCCACTTTGTGACTGATTGCAAAATATTATTGCATTATTTTGCAACTGAGACTGCATAAAATTCGATTATCATTATTACCAATTTCGACGAAAAAAGATTATTACAATGAATGACTTGTAAATAATCTACATTTTACGATTTAATTTTCCTGCTTGAATTGATGTATTTTCTCTCTTCTTATGGTAATAAACAATATTAGCTAATAATAATAATATATAATTTTGCTGCTGACAAGATCAATATCTGGAAATACGAGAGCTGAGAAAAGTCCTTGAGGCTACAATGTGGGAAAATATACATTAACTCGTTTCCATTTTCTTCTGACAATCTCATTTTCTGTTCGTCTTCTTGTGTTTTAATACATAATATCTCTCTTCTCTTATTATTATTTTCCCAGGCTAGGAGCGAAAATGAACGAAATTGCCGGCTTATCTGAATTTCCCCTGCATTTAATCGACAGTAGCATGTACAACCATAGAGCTGAACCGAAGCCGTCCCAATAACTCCGTGGCAGGCAACTTTCCTCCTTGGGGATTTAGATTCTCTAGTGAAAGTGCGCCTTCTTCTTCTTCATTTTCCCCCCTCCCCGCAGGACCAAAAAAGAATAAAAATCTGTCGGGAATGTGAGATTTTCTTTTTCTTTACCACACACGGTTTTCTAATTCTGTTGTTCCCCTTCTTCTTCTTCTGCATATGCCAGCCACTCTATTTGGAAAATCACAGTTGTTTCTTAAAAGCATCACTTTCTCACGGGCTGGGCTGCTGTGCTCAATGAAGGCACGCAGATGAGCAGCTTGTTCATGAAGTCGATGAACCGGTTGCGGTACAGCTTGGGCGAGATGACGGTCGGAGTCTTGCTGAAGCCGCCTCCGAGGAGCCCGGAGCTCTTGACCAGGGTCTCGATCTTCTTGTCCCAGGAGAACGTGCGGATGTAGTCGATGATGCCGAGAACCTAATTAAGTAATTATATGATCATTAATAAGTAGTCATAATGCGGTCAAACGTGTTCGAACATTGCACACACAAATATATGTCCAAAAAAGACAATGAGATGCCGGGAGTGTTCTTTCTTCTTCTTCTATTCGACCTGGAAACCCACTTAACATTTCGAAAACGAGGCATGCTAGAATTTGACCTTCTTTTTCTCACCAGTTCGCCCGAGTCCTTTTCAATCCCCACCAGCAGCGAGTAGTCCATCATGGCCTGACCGCACAGGAACGCAGTGTCCCTCTCCAGCTTGGCCAGCAGCCGTTGCTTGCTCTCCGGCGACACGTACAGCGGCCGCTGACAGGACAACTTGATCAGGTTCTCGTCCATGAGCACGACCTGCCCCTTGGCCAGCCTGTTCCGGATCGAGCCCTTGAGGTCGAACGTCTCCACAATGTCCCGCCCGTGGAAGAGGTTCTCCATGACGAGCAGGTCCATTGAGAACGAGGAGGAGGCTGTCTTGAAACCCAATTTGAACACGCCCACGTTCTTAGCCTGCAACAAAAAGAGGAGTCTGAAAACCGGGTCACTTTTTGTGCACGTTTCTCTTTTCTCACGAGCACTGATGCCTCCCCCTCTCGCTCGGCGGCCGCCATGTAGTCAAAGTAGTTGCCAGCAAAGTCCTGCATGGAGTTCACTTCAAACTTGGACATCTCCTTCAGGATGAAACGGTCGTCCAGGGTCTTGAAGAAGCTCAGACCGGACTTGCCGCCTTGGGGCTTCCAGGAGCGGCAGCGGGCCAGGGAGGAGACCAGCTTGGCGGCGGCAGAGTCCTCATTATCGCCGCTTCCAAGGAAGCGTTCTCGGAGGTCGTGGAATCGTCGGGCAAAGTAGACGCAGCAGTAGAAGCGATCCTTGTCATAGTTGGATCTGAATTGCATCTCAAAGTGGGCCGAGGAAGAGGCGGACTCGAGGAAGGCCCGGTAGTCAGCTAAAGTTAAATATAGTTAATTTTTATTACACATAGTTAGCTATTAGAGAGCATTAATTACCTGTTTGAAGGACGTAAGCCAAAATGCTGGAAGGTTGTCGCTCGTCCACCGCGATCCACTGTTCATGACTCAGATTGAAATGCACTTGCGGGTCTCCGAGCAGCTCGGCGCCGGTCATCATTCGCCTCCACTCCTCCGAGAGATTCTCACCGTCTTCCGAGCAGGGGAACTCAGACTGGAACGCTCCCAATCGTAGCTGCCACTTCCGGGCAGAGTCTGACAGCAGTCGACGGACCTTGAATCCGAGCCGGTCAACCTGCTCACGATCCTTGCCCTCCTGCACATGAAGGTTAAGCGTACGCTGCAGCCCGCGGTACTCTTCAACCTCAACGCCGTGCTCAGCCCGCCATTCGGACGTCATCAGCGTGTCGTCATTGTCGCCGGAAGCAGCACCGCGCTGGCGCTCCTCCGCGGCGACAATGAGCTCCTGCAGGCGGCCAAACGCCTGGGAGCCGGCCACGTTCAGCTGCCGATTGGCCTCTCTGACGTCGTCCCACTCGTCGGGCGCGGCGTTCATCGGAATGGTGAGCTCCGGGGCGTTGATTGCCGCCGGTTTGATGGTGTTGTACTCGAAGGTGACGAGCGTGCTTCCCTTGGAGAAGTAGATCATCTGGTCGCGGTGCAGCGGATGCTTACACAGCTCTGAGGTCGAGCCGCGTCGTCGCACCGACCGCTCGTAGAAGTGCAGCGTGAGGAACCAGGCGAAGGACAACGCGCCCGCCTCTCTGCTCAGCGGCACGATCGGAGTGATGAGCTTGCACACACTGCAGTAGCGCCACATGGACACGTCGTGGTCGTTGGCGGCGGGTACCATTGGGTGGCTCAGCTGAGCAGTGTGCAAGGTCAACCCGCCGGAGCGGTGGCAGAATCTGCGCGTGTGCGCACGCATGTCGCTGCTGCACACTTTTGCGTTGGGGCAGCGGTACGTCTCGGAGAAGCAGAACGTCTCCAGAAACGAGATGAGCGAGAGGTCGTTGTCGCCGTAGACCTTCATGGTGACCACCCAGGGGATGATGCAGTAGTAGGGTGCGGCGCGGGAGTTGGGCGAGTAGCTGGAGAAGAGCAGAGGGAGGTCCGTACGCAGGGAGAAACCCCCGGCATCGGCTGGGCGGACGGCCAACACGGTTGAGGATGACGTTGAAGGACTTGGGAAGCCGTAACAAGGCTTGCGCTTGAGCCGTGTTGGTTGTTGTTGGTCCAACCCGAGTCTGTAGTTGAGCAGCATCGAGTCGTTCCGATTCCGTTGGAAGGATAAGGGATCGTTGACAAATTTATTGGCGATTGTCGGTTGTTCGTAATCCCGAGGATTTTGTGGCATGTATTCATCCTGCTCACTGGGCACGACGCCGTTTTCCTCCTCTCTAGCTTCAACAGCCTCATCCACCTCTCCATTCTGCAACCCCGATCCCGGTTCCCACAGCAACGGCGACACTGGCCACGTCACAGACTCGGAGAACAGCCTTCTCTTCTCCCTCGCGTTATCCGCATCCTCCCCCTCAGTCGGAGGCTCAGCTAGCAGCGCGTGCTCCTCAAGCAGAAACGCTCGTTCGCACACCGCATGCAGTCGCATCAGCAGCAAACTCCTCAGCAAGGACTTGACCCTGGCCAGGTTCGAAGCGTTCTCCCCTCGCAGCAAGACCGTGCACGCATCCCCGGACAGCAGCGGCACGCCTTCCATCGCCTTCCTCGGCTCCTCTCGAATCGCCTCCTCGCCCTTGTCCATGACGAGCAGGCTTTTGACCCGGCAGACGTCGCCGTCGTCTCCCAGGCCCAAGTCCACCGGGAACTGCTCAGTCCGGAACGAGGAGCAAATGCCGATGAATGTCCGCTCCTGGGAGTTGTCGAGGCCTTGCTGCGGCCCAGTCTCGCTCTTGAGGAGGGCGACCAGGTTGGACTTGTACGTGTTGATGGGTTCGATGCCCAGGAGGCGGCTCAGTTTGTGCAGGATGATGGGCTTTACATTGATGACTAAGGACACGCCTGAAAGAGATTTAAGTTAAAATACATTTTAGACAGGCCTCAAGAACTTGGACCTTACCTGCTTCACGGAGTATCTCGCTGGCTGAGTGACACACTGCTCCCTCTACCAGTATCACGTCCGGTTCCAGCACCAGCAGCTGCGTGCACGCCTTCTTCACGTACTCCTCCTCCTGCCTGGCCAGGTTCTCCAGCGACACCAGCTGACCGCGGCTATCGCTGCGGTGGCTGTGGTGTTCCAGTGAGCCCGACACGAGCAGCACGCGCGCGTCATTGACGCCGGCCGGCATGTCACGCCGAGCCACGCTGCCGGAGAAGGCCACGCCGGAGACGACTTTGCTGTCTGAGCGCACACCGCCGGGAAGACGTTTGATTTTGACGGCGGAGTCCTTGGTCTCGAGCTGAAGCGGCAGTGGCTGGATCCGCGTGCAGACTTCCTTGGATAGACTGAGTAAGATGGACCTCCATGACTGGGACAATCCTCTGGCTTTGAGCTGGTATTTGAGGAAGGATTCAATGTATGCGTCGTACATCTCGACCGGCGCTTGATCTTGACCGCCCTCGGACACTCCATCAGCAGCCCTGACCTCTTCCTTGACGAGGTCTTGCACCTCCGAGCTGAACGGGATGGTGGACACGGTGGAGCCACGCCTGTCGAGGACATGAGACCCTGATGACGATCTCCGAGACTCTGCCACTTCCTCTCCCTGCTCAACGTCGTCATCCTCTGCTGCCTCAGCCTCTTTATCCTCCTCTTGCTGCTGTTGAGCTGCGCCAGCCCCATCGCTGCTGTCTGTCCCGCCCTCCTCTTCTGTCGCCATCTCTTCCGACGCGTTCAACCCTCGCAGCCACTCCGGACCTGCCGGGGCTGCCCCTGATGATGAAGTCTGCTGCTGTTGCTGCTGCTCTTCGTCAACGTCGACGTCTAGAAGGTCTTCCGAGGATGCTGTTGTCGCCCTCCGAGCCCCGGAAGTGGATGAGGCGCTCTTACGATTGTGGAACAACCCGAATATGGACGATTCCGCTGCTGCCGCAACTCCGGAGTCCGATGATGACGCCGACGCTACCGCACCTGCGCTGCTGGTTGACGCGCGTGCGGCATTGCTATCCGCGCTGCTGTTCATGTCCCCTCTGGTAAAGAATTCGTGACAGAGCTTGCACGATCTGAGCTTTTTATGATCCCCGCCCGTAGCGATTCTGACATTGGGGGCGTGGCTGGCATGAGGGATGTTGCTGTTGTTCCCTCTGGTCGCTCTCCCCTCCAGCGCCTCCATGGTGATGGAGAAAGGGCTGCAGGCTGAGCAGAAGAGGAGGCCGCACAGTCTGGAAAGAGGAATTGATTATGAACGGAGACCACTGTGAAGTTGTGGGTGCTACCTGCAGTGGTGCCTCCGTCTGAAGGTGCCGAATTTGGCGCCACACTCGTAGCATCGGGTGGAGATGGAGTCGGGCAGCCAGTGGGCGGGAGGGGCGTTCCCGCTAGAGCCGCTGCCAGAGGAGGAGCCCCAGCGGAGTGGCATGGCGACGGTCGTAAAAAGGCAATGATTGATAGGGGCTTCTTTTATTTAATAGGTACTTCTTTGATTTGATTCTTTGATTTGATTGGTGATTCTTTGATTGGATGTAGAGATTGCAGGTGTTTTTGGAAAGGGGCTGAAAATATGAAACACACGAGAGAATTGGAGTTTTTTTTTCGACACTTGACAGGAGAAAAAAGGCTTTGTTTTGACTGCTTCGAGAGGAGTTCTCAGCTCACACGGAAGGGAAGAAGTTGGTACAAGACCTCACGAAACCTTGCATATTTTCAAAAAGAAGAGGCATTTTAGATGTCGATAAAAACCATTTTTAATCACAGTCCTTATAAAACAATTCATATAAGTCACAGTCTCAAAAAGAAGTTGAATTGAGTCCCATCATGGTATAACACGTACCCAACAAACAGGTCTAAGATTAACATAAATATTCCTCCCTGCAGTAGTAGTGCTCATTAGGCATAAAATCATAGAACTAGAGAAAACCTTTATTCTCTAGTTCTATGCATAAAATCATCTTAACTCTCTACATGTGCAATAAAAGATAGATTTACAAATAATATTTATATTATATACTTCGGGGCAAGTGCCGTTCGTGGTCCGTAGTGTCTAAATTGGCAGATATACGAGTCGTATATATGTTTTCCATATTTTTAATGCATTTACAGATAGTTCATGATATGACCTCTTCAATAAACCTGACTTTTCTAACTAAATTATAAAATGTACTGAAGGTCTGTCAAAAATGTCTCAATTTAGTGCTAATTAACCTAGCCCAACCTAACCTGACAGTGTCCTTAATGCAATATTTTGGCTCTATACCCTAACCCTGCAGGAGCCCTAGCTCTGCGGGGCTCCTATCCTATTCCTGGGGCAATCCCTAGCCCTGCGGGGCCCCGAAAAATTAGTTCACAAAGAGTATCCTAGCCCTGCGGGAGCAAATACAAAATCCCAGATTACGGACCACGAACGGCACTTAAGCCTATACTTCTTACCTGGTATGATCTCGTTACTTTGACACAAAGTGCGAGAAAAACTCTTTAATGGCCTCCTCCGTCATCTCCTCTGGTCCCGCGTTCACGTGCTTCAGCAAGACCCTCTCCACGTTCCGCTTCTCGGG
>LR141816.1:0-11688 GCA_900659605.1 Tisbe holothuriae | reverse complement strand
CCCCCCCCCCCCCCCCCCCCCCCCCCCCCCCCCCCCCCCCCCCCCCCCCCCCCCCCCCCCCCCCCTCGCCCCCCCCCTGTTTCCATGTATGACAGGATAAATGGATAATTATAGAATGCATTCTGTGACTGTTGTCGCCATAGAAATAAACCAGTTCTACTTGAAGTAGACTACTTCTATTTATTACATGTTGATATACGTATGGTTTCCTTCTTTCAACTAACGAGGTTTAATAGTTCTATTATATACTCATATATTTATTTTTTCACAAATCGAGGTTTTGCAACATAAATCGAGTGACTCAATCAAAATTAATCGAAACCGAGAACGAGCTCTTCTTCCTCCTCCTCCGAACTCTCCTCTGAACTCTGCTCCGAATCCTCCGAACTCTCCTCCAGATCCTCCTCCTCTTCTTTAATGTCATCATCCTCCGTTTTTACATCGGAAGTCTCCAATACCACGGTATAGCAACCCGCATCAACATCCTCATCGTCACTGTCAGCATTATCATAATCAGAGATCTCTTCTTTTATTTCAATGCTTTGAAGTACCAATTCTTCATTGCTTTCTTCAGCCTCTTTCTTGACAGCTGTTGGCTCTTCTAATGACACATTGTCCTCTTCTTCAAGTTCTTGCTTAACTAAGTTAACTTCAACTGGTTCGGCAATAGCCTCATTTTCTGTCCCATGGCAAACCTTGTTCCTCACGTGCCGTAAGTAGTTTTGTCGACTGCTCATGGTTCTGGAGCAATGCTCGCAAGTTGTATTATTCTGGGACTTTTCCTTAAGCTTTCTCCCGCGGCGCTCTTGGGCGCATACCTTGGTTCTGACATGGCGAAGATAGCTGGCTCTGCAGCTCAAAGTAACACCGCATTCATCGCAGGTTTTATTTGCAGTGTCTGTGTCTCTTTTTACCTTGCTATTTGGGCTAACTTTCTTGCTAGATACCGCTTGCCCTTGCTGCCGACTTTTTGTCCTATCGCATGCATTGGACTTAATATGCCGCAGGTAGCTCGGCGGACAGCTCAGCGTTTTGGAGCAATGCTCACAAGTTACTCTCTCATAATTTCGCTTTTGAACTGTCACCGTCTTTTCGCTCTGGATGATATCTTCCTTGGAGTCTTTCTTTAACCTCTTTTCAACCTTCTTTTCGCTCTTTTCACAAGCATTTTTATCCAAATGCACCTTAAGAGCACCTTTAGTGGACAACCACAACCCACAGTTGTCACATTTATGAGGCTTATTCTTATTGTACTGCCGCAATTTGACATCCTTTCTCTTATGGACCTCCTTCAAATGCCTGACCATGAAGCTGAACTTACGGAACCGCATGTCACACTCTGAACACTGGAACAGCCGGTGGAACTTGATGTGATGGAGTCGGAGATTCAACACTGGCTTTCCGTCACAGAGCTTGCACGCACCCTTGTCTTCAGGGATCTCAGCCAGGTGTGGGATGACAGCCTCCGGATGGGACTTTGCCATGTGGATGGTCAGCCCAAATGCACTAAACTCCCTTCCACAAATGTCACATATGGCTTTCTTCTCCTCTGGAATCGGTGCCTTCTCCTCACCGTGAACATTCGCAAGATGTCCCTTGAGAGCATGCTCTGATGTCAGCTGCATCCCACAGATATGACATGACAAAGGCCGCTCTCTAAAGTGCACTTTTTGAATGTGGTAGCGGAGCATTTGCTTTGTACATAACGGTTTGGAGCACAGTTTACAGACGACCTTGCCATCCTCAGTTGTGTCACAGGTTGCAATCATCTCTTCACACTTCTCCCGAGTCCGATCTTCTTCTGGAAGCTGAGGCTCGTACTTTTTGGGATACCTCGGATGATGAGCCAAACGCTCTGACGTAAATTTATACATGGCCTTGTAGTTGTTGTTCTGCAACACTTTATTTGGATCAACATCAGGATGCATAATTTCAAGGTGCCGGCGCACAACCTGAGCCTTTGACAGATGTTTGTCACACACTGGACACTTGAATGGCTTCATTTTGTAATGCACGTTCTTTATATGGCAGACCATGTTCTCCCTGGACGCTCGCACAGCCTTACACAGCCCGCAGGAGACCTTTCCCTCCTCATCGACTTGCACCAGCTCATCCAACCGCTGAGGGGTCAGCTCTCCCTCCTCCTTGGGCATGTTCCTGTTGTGGTGTAGTGTCAAATCCTCCACTCCTGGGTGCTTTCGCGCCATGTGCTTTCTAACCAGCCACATTCTTGAGAGGCCTTGGCCGCAGACCTTGCACTTGAACATGAACGCCTGCTTAAAGTGGACGCGGGTCAGGTGGTAGCGGAGATTGTACTTGGAGGTGTATTTAGCATCGCCGCATAGTTCGCAGTAGAAGATGCCGTTTACGGGTTTGACGGAGAGATACGGCTTCATGCGAGCGGCCACGTCGGCGGCTCGGCTGTTGTCATCGACCATTTTAGTGGAGGAAGATGCACACAAGATGAAATTTAACAATCTCTTATGATTGCACTCTGCAACAGCTGAACGTCACAATAAAGCTTTCTACATTCAGACACTTGCGTTGCGCTTGCGCACTTGTGGCACTCTAAATAAGCTGAATGTGTTATCATTAATCAAAACGGACGGGTACGACATAAATCACATAATGTTTGACTCGATTAAAAGACAAAACGGATAAATTTAAATTCCCAACATCATTGCCCTTTATTCCTTAACTTTATAAAATATCACTTTCCTCTCCCGTGACTCTACTGCATCTTCACCGTTAGCTCTCCATACTCGTCCTCTTCGTCATCACTGTCATCGCTGCTTTCATCCATCTCCTCATCGTCATCACCCAGAATCAGCTCACTTTTCACGTCAACATTGTCCATGACCACGGTGTAGTTGCCAGCATTGACTAGGAGTTCATCCTCCTCCTCTTCCTCGGAAGACGGCGCTTCCCCATCAGCTGATGGGCTTTCGTCATCGCTCTCATACTCTGAGAGCTCTCCTCCCAAGGGCTCTGATTTGATAGGAGACATTTGAGGAGCGGGAACGTTCTCCTCCATGTCTGGACGGTCCTCTTCCGATTCCACCTCTTCCTTGTAGTTGACCTTGGACTTTGACCTCCCAGCAGAAGTCTCAATCCCGTGCATGGACTTCTTATGCAGCTCCATATCCATGGCGTCCAGCAAGACCACCCCGCACTCGGGGCATTCCAGAATCTTTGGAAGTGACGAAGGCTTGGAAGGCTTCTTGGAGCAGGCTCTGGTCTTGACATGCCGAAGGTAGCTCATGCGACAGGATAGCGTTCGCCCGCAGTCTCTGCACGTGCGGTTTTGACTATCACTTTTCGGCCCCCGAGCGGCCCGACCTGGCTTCCTCTTTCCGCACGAGTTGTTTTTGATGTGCCGTGCATAGCTCATTTGGCAGGACAGCGTGACATTGCAATTTTCACAGGTCTTCTTTCGAGCCTCCTTCTCTTCAGCACTGACCTCTTCAATGACCTTGGACGGATTGCACATTTGATACTTGACGTGTCGTCGATACGTCACTCTGGACGACATAGTGCGGCCACAGTCTTTACAGGTCGTGTTCCTCTCACTAGGAGAACGCCGAGGAGTCTTGTTGCAAGCTTCGAGTTTGATGTGCCGGTCTAAGCTGTCTTGGCAAGACACTATTTTACCACACTTTTCGCACTTCTTTTTCCTCGCCTCCTTTTCTTCGGCAGTGTACCGTTGCACCGCGACTCTTCCCTTATTGCATGACTGCTGATTTACATGTCGCAGATAGCTCCATCTGCAAGCAAGAGTCCGCCCACATTCATGACATGTATTCTCTTCAGACTTCACAGCCTCCAGAGATTTGCCCTCCCGTTTCAGCGACATTTCCTTCTTCACCTTTCTAACATGCTTTTTCCTCAAGGCCTTAATCTCCTCCTCGCTCAGGCCGTGGTCGTCTCTCATGTGCACCGTCCTCTGCTCCCCCCGGTAGAACATCTTCTCGCATACATAGCACGGCATGTTCCGCCCAATCTGCACGAGGTCACTGTGCACCCTGCTCAGGTGGATCTGCAGCGATCGGCCCTCCTGGAACTCCTTTCCACAATGCTCGCACATGAGCATGACCTTGTTCGGGTTTTCATCCTCACCGTGGATGGCCTTGAGATGACCTTTCAACCCCTGCTTGCTGTGGAACGACATTCCGCAATGGTGGCACGACCCGACAATCTCCTTGAAGTGCACGCTGCGGATGTGATACTTGAGCATCTGCCGCGTGACCACCTCGCTGTCGCACAGCTTGCACGAGTACTTGCCGCGGTCGTTGGTCTCGACGTCCATCAGCTCATCGAACTTTTCCTCGGTTCGCTCCTCTTGTGGGAGCGGTTCGCCAATGGTTTTCACGCTTGGGATGAGTTTACGAGCTGCAATATCAGGATGATGGTCTCTGATGTGACGCCTCCAACCACCGCGGCTTTCAAAAGTGTTCTCACAGCCAGGACATTGGATCTCTTCGTCACAGGCCATTTTGTAGTGGGTCTTCTTGATGTGCGCCACGAGGTTTCCCCGCACTTTGAACTCGGGTCTGCCGCATAGGCCGCAGGTGAATGAGCCGTTTTGTTCATCCGTCAGAATGAGTTGCTCCAGCTTTTGATCTGTGAGCTCACCCTCTTCCTTTGGCGTTCCAATACCCCGCCATTTCTTAGCCCTGGGCTCACCGCTGCCACCAATGCGCCCCCGACGTTCGTTTAGACCCTCAATCTCCGCCCCCGGGTGTTCCTTCTGCATGTGCTTCACATACGTTGGCTTGTTACTCACACCCTTGCCACAGATGGCGCACATGAACGCCTTCACCTTGTAATGCACACTACGGATGTGGTAGATCATTCCATTGCGGGTCTTGTTGGGTTTGCTGCACAGGCCGCAGATGAAGCCAGTGTCCGGAGGCTGCGCCGGCAGGGTGAGCTCCGCCAACCTCTCACTGTCCAGCACGCCGTGCTCTTGTGGAATGGTCTTGGTCCTGCTCGTGTTGATCTCCTTGTCCGGGTGCATCTGCTCCATGTGGCTACGGAACGCCTTCGCAGTGATGAGCGCATGTCCGCAGTGCGGACACGTGTACGGCTTGACGCCAAGGTGCTTGGCCCTGATGTGGTAGCGAAGGGACTCGACCGACTTCTTCGTCGCGTTGCAGATGTTGCACATTGGCGTTCCGTCGTCCGCGGTCGTCATGTGCGACTTGGTGCGCGCGTTGAGGTCGGCGGTGCCGGTGTACTCGACGTCGGCCATGGTGGAGAAGCACTCGGCACTCACATTCGACGTCTTTCTCAGCCGAGTTCACTTTTCAAATGTTATTTATTTTCAGCTGATGAATTGGATATGAGATCGGTGGATTGGTGTGCGCAGCGAGGTTTAAACGTCAATGGATTTCAGCCGCAGAGAAGAGAAGAGAAAGAAAGAGGGAGCGGACCGAGCGGGGCTCAGCGTAGTTGGCGGACAAAAAATAATGGATGAAGGCGAAAAAGTCGGAAATGATACATTATATATTTTAAAAAAAAATACTATTCGTATTAGATTTGATTTTTACATAACGGCTCGTGCTTTTTCACGTGCGCAACATTTTCCCGATTTTTGGACGTGTCCACCCCTTAAAAGTTGTCCAGGGGGGTCTACATTAATTTGGCAAAGTGGTAGTATAGTATGCAGTGGTTCTAGTAACTATGAGAATGGGAACTTTTCCCGAAAATTTGGACGTGGCCAACTCATAGCTCATGATTTTAGTACATAAAGATGGACGTGTCCACATCTCAAAAGCAATTACAAAGGGTAAAATTGAGATGGTATTAGTAAAGTTTTCAGATACCTAAAGCTATATGTCTTGTATGGCCAGTGTGACTTGGCCATGTGGTTCAAACCACGTGGCCAAGTTGAGCACGTGCTTTTTATTTTGAAAAGTACGTGGCCATCAACTTTAAAATCGTCCGCGTGCGGACATGGTCAAGCGACCCCCTTGCAAGCATGTGTGCCAGTTGCACACGTGGATCAACCACATGGCCACAAGTTGGCCACGTGGTTTGAACGGCGTGGCCAAGTTGGCCACGCGGTTTGAATGACGTGGCCAACACGACTTTTGTATAAATTCGTAAAAGATGTCATCCAAAACTTCTTTAGTGGGGTATTTTTTTAGAATGAGAAAATATGACAGTCCTAAAAGGTATCAACCCAAACTTCTTTAGTGGGGTACATTGTAGAGTGAGAAAATATGACAGTCCTAAAAGAAGTTTGGGATGACATCTTTTAGTACTGTCATATTTTCTCCTTCTACAGTACAAAGTACAATTTGGGGGTCAAAAAGCGTAGCGGAGAAAAAGCTTGGGGCCAAAAGGCGTAGCCGCCCAAAAGCGTCAGAAACGGAAAGCGTACGTAGTGCAAAAGCTTCTATATCCTAGTTAGCGCATGCATAAAAGCTCCTATACTACTGTATTATATACAGTATATGCTATTATAATATGTAATTAATAACATGCACATGTAAATGCACATGTATAATAGCTGAGCCAGAGTGAAGGAAATAAACCACTGACACTCAGCTTTGAAGTATTAACAAGAGTTACAAGACTTAATAATTTTTTTTTCATTTTAGCATTAAATAACCATCACGTCCGCTTTAGAAAAATATACAGTGGCAACTCTTATGTTCCAAGGCAACATGACGCTTTAAGTTGCCAATGTGCACAAAAAAATGCCTTTTAGTGATAAACTCTCGATAGAGATCAACTATATTAGCTTTTAACAGTACTAAAGCCTTTTAGTACGCAGGCCTTCTGTATTTGCCGCTGTTGGTTGTCTACGCTTTTTGGCCCCACGCTTTTGCTCTGCTACGCTTCTTGACCTCCACCCCCAAAGTACCCCACTAAAGAAGTTTGGGATGACATCTTTTAGTACTGTCATGTTTTCTCATTCTACAGTACCACTAAAGAAGTTTGGGATGACATCTTTTAGTACTGTCATATTTTCTCATTTTACAGAGTATCCCACTAAAGAAGTATTGGATGACATCTTTTGTGACTGTGACATATTTTCCCAATAGTATAGGTTAGAATTGATTATTTTAAATTCAAGGAATGTAACCCATCTTCTCTGAGACTGAACCCTTTAATATTTTGGTTAGAAAATATATTTCAGTGTGCTGCTTAAGAACTTTTGGATGACATCTTTTGAGTACATACCAAAGAAGTTTTGGATGACATCTTTTACAAATTTAGACATGAAAAGTTGCCACAAACGTCATTTTCACCACGTTTTAAGTTGCACACGTGGTTCAAACCACGTGGGCAACTTAGCCACGTGGTTCAAACCACGTGGGCATCTTAGCCATGTGTTTCAAACCACGTGGCCAACATAGAGTACGTGTGTCGCGACGCGGATGCAGCGCACGGACATGCGGGGAGGAGAAATTGTTGGCCACGTACTCCAAACCACGTGTGCAAGTTGCACACGTGGTTTAAAGTACGTGGCTAACTATTTAGGGCCATATCTCAGTAACTAACATACCTATATACCCTTTTTATCCCATAGGGAGATGTTTCAACAATCAACCAATCCAATTAGCCCTGGACACGTCCACCTTCCTGTACTAAAATCATGCACTACTAGTTGGCCACGTCCAAATTTCTGGGAAAAGTGACATTTCTCCTATTTAACGCAAGCGCCGCATACTACAACTTTGCCATATTAATGTAGAGCCCCCTGGACAACTTTTAAGGGGTGGACACGTCCAAAAAGTGAAAAAACGTTGCGCACGTGAAAAAGCACGAGCCTTACATGACTTTAAAAAAAACTGAAATTTTGTTCATTTTTAAACTGAAGAGATATTAGTTTCTTCCTAAAGTAAGCAAGTCCGGTGAACTACTTTGTACTTAATAGGTGCACATTTTATTACTCTTTTATTGCCCACATACTTATTTTTATATTTGAGATACTTCACGTACGAATAAGGATGACACTAACCTTTTCAAATTATTGGCATTCTGATCTTGAGATATTTAATTGCAAAATAATTGTTTCCTCTAAAAACTGTTAATTGCCCTTCTTTACAACCAAGCCAAACTCATCACGACAAAACTACAACATTTTTGCAAAATTGTAAATATACAATATCCTTGTTCCAACTAATTTGTTTTACACGAAACGGAACTCACAGGGTTGCCATTTAGTTGTCATTTATTTTTATCCAATAAATCTTAAACATAGGCATTTTACCCCCAACAAAATGTGCTGCAGAATTGTACACTAAATTTAAGCGTATAATAGGTATAATGCTACAAAACAAAGCTGAAGGCATAAAATGGCAACCCTCCACGGAAGATGCGCTCATAAACAACGTAATTTTAACACTCCTCCAATCGGCCTGTCCTTGACATTATTTAAAATGGAAGAGAGGCAACATAGGAATCTAGATTACTTTTCGGCGTGCTGTAAAAAGATTCTACTTTTATGTCCTTGTAGGATATCAAGTGTAGCCGAATTAAAATTTCAAATGGCACGCCTTGAATTTCAATCTCGAATTAGATTCAATTATGGGCAGTGATTAAAATATATTGAAGGCTATATTGGGATTTTAAAAAGGCGGACGTGTATTATATATTTTTAGACGGAACAGTTATTATTTAACATATTTTGCGACTCGGTGCAACAATGTTTTTGTAATGAGCAAAATATCAAATAGTTTTGAAAAACAACAGTTCATTTCTTGAGACACACACGCATTGCGGCTTGGACGCATACCATATTTTGAGTGGTCGTCCAGAATCTGCTTCCTACTCAATTGGAATAGAAGGTAATTGCAAACGCCATTTGTAGGTGGGTTAAACGGGACATTATCATTATTTTGTAATACGTTAAGTATAATATACTAAATTACATATGAAAAATTGTGATTTTTGCTATTTTTAAACTTACTTTGTCATACATGTACAGAAGACATGTATACAGGAAGCATTCATTTTACCTCTTCGCCGATGACGACCAATTATCGTTAATTAATAAGGCGTAGTCTACCGACAACAGCTTAGTAGTATAGTGTTCTTCCTATAGTGGCGAAATCAGGCAGCACAGGCCGCTGAGCGTTTTCTCCTCCTTTTCACTACACAAAGCTGAGCGTTGGAGGACAGATTCTGAAGGGAGGAGGCCAAGTGGGAGCAAGAATTGTCCTCGGAAAAATGTATGACTAAAATTTGACATAGTACTCATGCTATGATGAATTCTCTTTAAATCATATTTGATGGTATTTGCTTTCAAATTCATAGATAATATTACTTTTTGTACGGCTTTGGTTCATAAAATAAGGAATATAATATAATTGACTTCTACACAACAGCTGCAAAGAAGACATCCTTCGCCACTTTTATAAGCCCACTTTAGAGCGACCAATGTCTATTAGTTTTCCTCTTTTAGGTGTGGTCAGCACCCTACCATAGTCCAGATTTTGACCTATTTAGTCTTCAGTGTGGTTCACTTTTTAGAAGGGCACCCATTTTTTTCTAATCAAAGAGCCCAGTGGTTTTGAATTTTGGCTTAATTTGCTCCGTGTCTCCTTTTTGCCCTTCTATTATTGTTCTAAGACTTTGTTTCAAGACTCCTTCTTAACCCTTTAGTTCTAATTCGCATGCAACCGCTAGTGCCTATAATAGTTATGGTTATTTAACGTGGCAACGACTTTTTGATTGCCTTACTTGTGTTATTGAGCCTCTCCCTCTTCTAGATTTGTCTTGGTTCCCACCACCCCCGATGCCGCCCTTTGCAATTCGTCTAATGGAGTCCTGGCGCTGGCTGCTGGAGACGGACCAAAACGAGAAGAAGCTTTACTTAGGTAAGAAGATATGAAATGTTAACATTTTTTGCATTGTATCTCCTTAATTCTCTGGTGAGGGGCTAGATAAATTTATAAATTATAGATTCACTAACGCTTAATGACATGATCAGGCATTTAGAGTAATGCATTACTTGTAATGCATTATAATTTTCGGAAAAATTGAGTAATATTATTTTTTGAAAAAAGTAATAGTAATGTAATGGGCAATTATTGGGAAGCATTTCTATCACATTTTGGTGTGCTCTTATGTAGTAAATATTAATTTTGTCTAGCACACTAGAATAAGTTTTTGACTTATTTTTGTTCAAAATGTGATTCCAGAAGGATATTTTTTCTTAACAGACATCCTTGCTGTTCTTGTTTAATTTCTTTGTAAATTATTTCTTTTTATTAATAGGGATGTTTTGAGTAATGTATTACATTTTCTGAGATGTAATAGTAATACTAATGCATTACATCTGAAAAGTAATGTCTAAATGCCTGGACATTATTAACTTTCACTTCACAATAGAGAGCAATAGAAGCAAAGGCTCCCAAAGTAAGGCTGTAGACAAAAAGGTTTACCTGTGCACTTATTTTTTTTGTTTAACCAAGGGTTTACCTGCAAGTTTTATTAGGGCACCACATGCTTAACTATGATTTAAGGTTGAAATAATTATGTCTTTATTCATATTACCTTATTTTATATGTGTATTTTATTCTTTAGATTGCCTTACATTTTAAAATTGCTAAAACAATTGCCTTCTTTTTTCAGCTCTGAACTTCACTGCGTTCCTGCAGTTTGGTCGTGTCCTCCTGGTGTCCCACGCTTCGGTCGATCGGTTACATCATGGGTTTGTGACTTGCTCAAGGTGCATTAAAATGGGACTCCTCGTTCAGCAGGTAAATATACATGTACATAAAGTAGCAAATAGTAATTTTCTAAAACCAAACTGGTTTTTTTAATTAAAGTTAATTATCGAACTCAAAGAATAGCCTGTTAATTGCAACTTGCTTCAATGACTGCATGCATAATGTATAGTAATACTTCATTCATTATCTTGGTTTGTTCCTTTATCGGAAGTGCCCTCGAGTAGGAAGAAATAATTCACTCTCATGCCCTAATCTGAACTTGACAAGTGCAAAAATAATTTTAGTGTCCCTAGATAGGCCCAAGGGTTCCTTTCATAATCGAGAAGCTTATAAACTAGTGGTGAATATTATTGACAGAAAACTTTATGTAAATAATGATTTTCTAAATAATATTGCTTTCTTGCAATGATAAATATTTTTTTAGAATTTAGTTTGAGACGAGGGCCTTTGTTTGCGACAAAGTTTTTAAAGAGTTAAGTTTAAATAAATCCTAATAATATTGTTATGCAGCCTTTAATTCTGAAGTCTCTTCTCTTCCAGCTGTGATCCCCTTGGCCCGATAACGAGCCGTCTACTTGTGGACTTGGTGCGGGCAGGGAAAGCCAAACCAGCTGGTGGGGAAAGAAGGCGAACTCCTTCAAACCTTGTGAAGGTATGTCATACCCAAAGAAAGAATTAAAATGTATGAGAGAAATACATTAAGTGTTCCCACTCATAGGTCATAGCCGAATTAGTTTTTTGTTTGCTTTTATATCAACGCATGCAACGACATAAAATAGTGTAATTAATTTCGATTATTAAAACTTTTTTATAAATATATATTAGAACCTTTTTTGTAACGCAAATTGTGCTTCTCCACGTTAACTAAATGTTACTTTTTGGGTTATAATTAAAGTAAAAATTGGCTCGTGCTAAAAAGGGTTAACCGGTCATGTCCGCTGTTAGGTGTCAAACCGATGGTTTTAGGACCCTTGGGGCATGCCCCACAGATGTAGTGAGC
>LR141814.1:0-11700 GCA_900659605.1 Tisbe holothuriae | reverse complement strand
GATAAATCATGCGTTCTGTAATTTATTTTAAGAATATGACTGTCTCAGTGATTGTAGTAATTTTATATGTACTGCTGAATTGGAATTGTATGTCACCCCTGATTCTGGGGCTGAGCAGCAAGAGGAAATAAAAGAACACTCTGGAATTGACTAAGGAAAGGAAAAGTCTGGACAATTTTATTTCATCTCAATCGTGGTAATTAAGCAGCTATTACGCCCGTTTAAAGACTTAATTAATGACATTTTATACAGTGGCGCCCAACGTGGGGCGTTAATAGCGCGAAATCGATCGCAGTGAGATGTAAGCGTCAATTCCATCGGGAGTTTAATGGTGACACTAGAGGACGTCAGAGACAGTGACATCAAGTTCGACCAGGCTCGTTGGGAGCGCTGGTGGCGAGATCAGCGGGTCCTGCAGGTGGGCGATGAGAGCGGGGGTGGCGAGGCCGATGCGGAGCTGTGGGAGAGGATCTGGAGGGAGAAGACCAACTTAGACAGGTTGCGTTCCAGGACGACGTCAGTCGCGTCTGACCCAGGCGGAAGGAGGATGCCAGTCGGGAGGTCGCCGACGGCGCCGCCGCCGGGGGCGGCAGCAACTACACCAGATGAGAAACAGCACAGCAACGGAGAGGCAGAACCCGAAGCGAGCAAGACGGTGCCACACGGCATGTGCAGGAAGCAGGCTGTGGAGCTAAAGAACCGTATCAAGGAACTCGAGGAGCAAGCAGCAGCAAGGGAGCAGTCCCACTCGTCAAGTCTGAGCTCGCCGGTGCGCGGCTCGATGGCGGAGGTGGAGAAGCTCAAGGGAAAGCTGACGGACCTCGCTGAAGCACTTAAGGTGGCAAAGGGAGCCACTAAGTCGGAGACAGCGAGAGCGAGTCGCCTTGAGGACGAAGTCAAGCAGCTGAAACAAGACCTGTCCGATGCAGCGGATGACCACGAGAGCAAGCGGAAGGTACTTGAAGCGACGGTGGACGCGAAAGAGAAGAGGATCGGCGACCTCGATGCAGAGCTGAAGAAGACAAAGGACGACCTTGGGCGACTGCAAGGGGCGGACCCCGGGGCGTTTGTCACGGCGGCTCAGAAGAACACGATCAGCACTCTACAGGCCGATGTGGCACGCCTCAATGACGAGATCGCGACGCTCAGGGCGGACAGCGATGGGCGCGAGGCGCAGTTGAAGGACGAAGTACAACAACTGAAAGACCACATGGGCGACCTGGGACAGCAACTGCAGCAGCGTAAGGTGGAGCTGGCAGATTCGGAGAAAGCTCGGAGGGCGGCAGAGGGAGAAAGAGATGCCCGAGAAGCGGAATGTACCAAGCTCAGAGCGGACCAAGCAGCGAGTGATGCAGTTTGGAAGGCTAAGCTGCTCTCAGCGCAGGCGGGGAGCGGTGGGAATACCGCAGCTGCAGCGGCCGTTGCAGACCTCAGGGATGAGATCAGGAAGCTGACGGAAGAAAAGGCTGACGCAAAGTTCGAGAAGGAGCTAGCGGAGCAGGATAACGAGAGGCTCAACAAGAGGTTGACAGAGCTGGCCGATGCATGTAGGCAGGCAAAGGCCGAATGCAGAGTAAAGGACAAGAGGAATGCGGAACTGGAAGGCATGACTACGTTGACGGATGGCAGGCGCGCGAGGGATGTCGTCGCTGAGTTGGAGGAGGAGCTACGGGAAGTACGCAAGAACTCGGCACAGAGACACCGTGTGGCACCGGTGGCTGAAAAAGAAAAAGGAGAGCCTTCCAAGAAAAGAGGCAGATCGTCTACCGTTACAGACGACGATGGCTTGGAAGACGGGGAGATCAAGGACCTCAAGAATAGCACGGAGCTGCACAAGTGTGCCAAGTCGCTGAGCAAAATGAAGAAGGGTTGGTTGCTGGGAGGCGGCGCACTCAGAGGCAGGGAACGCTTCGAGGCAAAGAAGAAACTGACCGAGATGGAGGGCAACATAGAGAAACTGACCTTCCAGGAAGCCGACATGGCTGGCGACGAGGAGGAGGCGATGCTGTGGAGAAAGTGGGGGGACTTCCTCACTGTGAAGCTGGACGAAGCTGCGGCGGCTTTCAATTCGGGCAGCATAATAACGGGGAAGGGCCGGAGGCGTACGATGTCTGAAAGCTCAGCCAGCCCCTTGGACACCCCTCCAGTAAAGAAACCGACGCGCAGCAGGAGTTCGTCCAAGGCGCGGAACAAGCAGACGAAGCGGAGATTGGCTGCGCTTAAGTCGTCAGCGAGAGCCCACTCTTCCTCCTCGGAGGAGGACTCTGACAGTTCGGTCGAAGTTGCTACCAAGATGTACTACAGTCAAGCAGGCGGTGAAGGGAGGGATTTCTACGGCAAGCTTCCGGGAATATGGGCAAACCTCCCTACTGGTCCTGGAGTATCCTATAAGGACTTCACCAACATGTATGCGAACAATATGGGCGGCACCTTCAATGGTGAGTCGGCATCGTGGGCAGCATTCGAGGGCAACTTCACTTCAACGTTTCATAGCGCAAACATGCCCGTCGAGTGGAAGTACAAGGCGCTGTGTAAGGCAGCAGACAAAGGATTGGATGGGTATGGGAAAACCCTTGCGCCGTCGGCGCGAGCATACAGGAAGATAATTCAAAGACTGTATGAGGACCATGGCGGGGAAGAGAGGGCGATGACTCATCATGCGGCAGCCATCTCAGCTTGTAAGGCAGTCAAGCCAGGAGCACTGAAGGAGATGAGAGCACTGGTAGATGCGGTTGACGCTTACCACAGCTCGCTACCGAGAGAGCGCAGGAAGGAAAAGAAGTCGCACATTCACCTGGGGACAGTCATGGACAAGCTGCACTCCGATTTGACGATGCAGTTCAGGACCTTCTGCTCGGCGAAGGATGAGGACGAGTACGACATCGACAATCTCATGGCCTGGTTGAGAAACCACCAAATCCGCCACCTGGCGCGGGAAAGGGATAGGCAGAAGCAAACGGGTCCACCTCCGAGTACCTACAAGGCCAGGTCAACGGCTGCTGAAGCAGCAAAAGCCAGGATATTTACCGTGGAGGAAGAACAGGATGGGAGCACGCCGAAGAAATGCCCGCATTGCGAAGGAAACCACAGACTCAGGGAGTGCTGCGACTTCCTCAAGATGGATGCAAAAGAGGTGAAGATGTTCATAAGCGGAGACAGGAGATGCGTGAACTGCTTTGAGCCGGGGCACTTCGCCAGGTCATGCTTCAAGAGAAAGTGCAGGAAGTGTAATAACCCGCACCACGCATCCCTTCATGATATCTTCCAACAAGACGACAGTAAGAAGCTGCAAAGTAACAATGTGCAGCAGCAGGCAGCAGGGAAGAAGGCAGGAAAGCCGGCGAAGACCCAGGATGGGGACGTGGGTTCAGGTGAGGAGGCGCTGTACGGAAAGAGCGGAACGAAGAAAGCTAGCTCGGAGTTCAGCGGAATGATCGTCTCGGACTTCATCGATTGGGGCGAGGAAGAGGATATCGATGTAGCATGCCAGGCCAGCAAGAAGGTGGTGAGTCGGGGGCGGAAAGGCGGAAGACGAGTCTCTATGAGGTTCCTTTTGCTGAGAATCACCAACAAGAAGGAGGGAAAGAGCGTGCTTGTCAACACGCTCTTGGATGATGGGTCCGGAATCACCGCGCTAAGCAGCAGAGCAGCAAAGTATCTACGTTTGCGAGGCAAGGCAACGTCGACACGAGTGCAAGGATTCGGTGGCAAGAAAACTACCAAGGAGAGCATGCTGTGCAAGGTCGATATCGCATCAAGGGACGGCAAAACCAAAAGAGAATGCGAAGTCCTGGTGATGGACGAGCCGGTCGGGGACCTCTGTGCTGTAGACTGGTCTGAAGACGTTAACCTGTGGGACCACCTCAGAGGCCTTGAAATAGATAAACCGCTAGGAGACGGCCAGGTTGACATGCTGCTAGGAGTTAACCATCCATGGTTTCACTGGGCACTGGAGGAGAGGAGAGGAGACAACCACGGAAGCCCAGTGGCCAGGAGAGGGCCGGCCGGATGGACCATCGTAGGTCCCAGAATCCCGGAGGAGGAGGCGGAGGAGGCCATGGTTTGCGCAGACGTGTATAAGGCTCTGCCGGCGAAAGGAACCTTCTGGAGCCCGGATTTGCCTGCCCTGCTGAATAGTGATGACAGAGAAGCCGCAAAAATCATGAGGGAAAAACAATGGAAAGAAAATGGAAGGCTCTATGCAGAACCGCTGTGGAAGAGCGACGAACGCCCGCCGGACAACTACCACGAAGCGTGCAGGGAGTGGCAGAAGAGCGAAAGAAACATGGCCAAGGACAAAGACCTGCGAGAAGAGTACGACGCCAACATCAGAGACTGGATCAAGAAGGGTTATGTGAGGGAAGTTCCCGCGCCCGATGTTGGGGGACATTTTCTCAAACATTTCCCTGTCTTTAAGGAATCGAAAGGGAGACAGAAAATGAGGGTGGTGATGCATGCCTCCCACCCAACGCAGGGGACATCGCTGAATTCCACAATGCACTGCGGGCCAAAGCTCATAAATTCACTAGTGCAGGTCCTCCTCAAGTTTCGACGCTTCCGCTATGGACTGGTGACCGATATCCGCAACATGTTCCTCAGGATCAAGATGAGAAAACGAGACGCGAGATACCACCGTTTCGTGTACTCCTTCCCGGGCGAGGAAAAGCTGCGAGTGTTCGAGAACCTGGGCCACATCTTTGGGAGCACGGGGTCGCTCGGGATATCCGTCTGCGGCGTGAAGTTCGCTGCGCTGGAGAAGAGACATGAGTGGCCCGATGCAGCAGAAGTAATCATTTACTGCTCCATGGTGGATGATAATCTTGGCAGTGCCGACAAGGAGGAAGATATAACAGAGATCTATGTTGGGCTGCAGGACATCCTGGGAGACATTGGAATGGAACTGCATAAGACCATTACTAATGCACCACAAGCGCTACCAGAGGGTGTGGCAGTCCAAAGCGAAGTGGACATATTCGACAAATACGGATGGGACGGCGTAGAGAAGCCGTTAGGCATTCGCTGGGAGACGAACTCAGACGCCTTTACTTTCAGACCACGCCCAGTCGAAGAGAAGCCCTGGACGAAGCTCAAGATTCTTAGGAGCTTTATGAGGGTCTTCGACCCCATCGGCGCTCTTATGCCATATATCATGGATGCAAGAATCCTTGCACGGAGTCTCTGGGAGAAAGACCTGCAGTGGAACGATTACGTACCTGCCGACGTCGAAGCCGCTTGGGAGAAGTGGTTCGCCCAGCAGGCATGGCTGGAGAAGATCAAAGTCCACAGATGGGTGAGGTGGAAGCCAGGTACTTCCAAGTTGGCGGTCTTTTGCGACGCCTCCACATCAGCGTATGGAGCTGCAGCATATGTGTACGGCAACGGTGAGCCATCGTTGGTCTACGCGAGGGGGAGAGTTAACGGCAAGGAGGGACGGACGGTGCCTCTGCTGGAGCTGCTGGCGGCCTGTTCAGGGATCATCGTTGCCGACGAGGTGTGCAGGGCGTTCGAGACAGACCCAATGGATGTTGACTTCTTCTCAGACTCGACGAATGTTTTGAGATGGGTACGCTGCCCGAGTCGTCAAGTGGACTCCTTCATCGGAAGGAAGGCAGACCAAGTACGCGAGAGATCCAACCCGGAGAGGTGGAATTATGTGCCAACTACAGTCAACCCTGCAGACCCCCTTTCTAGGGGTCTAAAGCTGGAGGATCTGGTAGAGTGCAAGCTGTGGTGGAGAGGACCACCCTTTCTGCGGAGCGAGATTTGGCCGGACCATGATATTCCGTGGCAGCCGAGGCCGGCAGTGCCAGAGGAAGAAGAGCTTAAAATGCTCATCGGCATATTCATGGCTAAGGGGATGCCTCTGCCTCCAACGGGAACGTCACCCTTCCGAGTGACCTCCTCCATCGAGAGAGCCGATAAGATCGCAGGAACCGTGGTAGCTTGCGCTAACCTCTGGCAAGACAGAACATTCAGGAGAGAAGGGCCACGGGCTTGGCTCAAGGCCGCGAGGTGCTTGGGTAGCTTGGCAGGGATAACGCTTGAGCAGGCGTCAATCAGAAGGAAAGAGTTCAAAATACTGCAGGGTGGCAAGCAGCTACCGGCGAAGCATCCTTGGAGAGAAGTCAGGGTGGTTTTCGTGGCCGGATGTATCCAGGCGCTGACCAGAGACGGACAGTTACGCCCAATAGCTGACAAAAGCATGCACCTGGTGGAGCTGTGGATAGCGTTCGTCCATGTCGAGACGTTAAAGCATGCGGGAGGAGTACGCACGCTGCGAGCTGAAGTGAGACGGCGGTGGTGGATTATAGGGGAAGCAAGAATGGCAAAAGCGTGCTGTAAACAGTGCGTCCCGTGCAGACGGAGATCTCCGACCACAATGGGCCAGGTCATGGGACTTCTACCGGACTGGAGGACGGGCACTGCGACGGGCCAATCGGTCTTCTCGCACGTACTGATTGACGAGCTAGGTCCGGTTACAACCAAGCAGGGACGAGGCAGGACGCAACTAAAGCGCTGGGTACTGGTGGTGACATGCGGCTACACCAGGGCAGTGCACCTTGAGCTGCTGGCCTCAAAGGAAACGTCAGAAATATTAGCAGCGCTGTCAAGATTCGCCGCCAGACGGGGCCTGCCGTCGGCTATTCTGAGTGATAATGCTCCAGAATTCTGCGCAGCAAGAGATTCTCTAGAACAGGTACAAAAGCACGAGAAGTGGTCCCTGTACCCAGGCTTGTCGGACATAAGCTGGACCATGTATCCACCACATGCGCCTGCATGGGGAGGTGGTGTTGAAGCCCTCGTAAAGCTGACAAAGGCAGGCATATACGCACACCTCAGGGAAGGCGTCGTCACAGATTTGGACTTCTTGACGATTCTGTCGCTCGTCGAAGATCTCCTCAATAGGAGACCACTGGGAAACATCCCAGACTCGGACGAGGGAGATGACCTGCTCTCGCCAAGGCATTTCCTCACGGGGAGAAGACTCGAAGATCTGAGCGGTACGACACCGCAGGGTCCCTTGAAACACGCTGATGCGTGGAACCGTCTCCAGAAGATGACGGACAAGCTCTGGAACACGATGTCTGCGGAGGCCCTGCCCGACCTGCTGAAGATGACTAAGTGGAGGGTAGAGAGGAAAGACATCGCAGAAAAAGACATAGTCGCGGTAGCGGACCTTCCGCCCACAGCCAGAGGGCTCTGGCCCATGGGCGTCGTCGTGCATGTCGAAAAAGGGAAGGATGGCCACCCACGATCCGTTGTTGTCAGAGTGCGGAATAGGGAGTACAGACGCGCCCTCTCTTCGCTCACCAAGTTATTTTAGCAATTAACGAGTCACAGTGACGTTGGCACCCACTGTGGCGAAGACAAGGGAATAATTCAAATCTTCCCGCCTATTGTTGCCGGCTGTCGGCCGGCAGGGGAGTTGAGCGGCTGGGAGGAGGCTGGCGCGCCGGGAGGAGAGAAAAAGGACGAATACGGGAGCGACTCAGCTGAGCGGGAGAGCGAGCGGCAGGCTGTGCGGGGAGAGGAGAAGGAGCACACTTGGCAGCCGAAGAAGGAAAAGCGGAAAGCAAACTCATTGTGGGAAAGTGAAGAAGGCCAGAACAAAGCCGGGGAGGACATGGACGCCAACAACAACCGCAAGTGCTGCGAAGGCGGCAGGTTCATCTACAATGAGTCGATGTTGGCAAGCCCACGCAGACCGGCACTGATGTACTCTGACTGGGTCGCAGACGAGGTCAAGGAAGCGCTGCTGGAGGGCGATGGAGTGGCCACCGAGCTGGCAGGATTCATCGAGAGCAGTGTCTGCGGAGACTGCTTGAGGGACGACCAACTGCACGAGATCAGAGAGTACTTCGGCTGGGACCAGGCAAAGTATGTCGCAAGGGAAGTTACCGAGACCATGGGGGCGGAGGACAGCTTCGCTTTCAAGTTCTTCAGGGACCTGGATGGAAAGGCGAAGGCGATGGTGTGGGCCTTCTTGGGAGGACGGACGATTATCTGGACGGTGGCAGACAACAAACTGAACCACGGGGAGTGGGAGGACTACCTGTGCCGGAAGTTCGCGGCATGCTTCGGAGCGCCAGCCACGGTAGTGATCGCCACAGAGGACGAGATAGAAGAGGATGAGCTCGGGTGGCTGCCGTGCGAGATCGCAGCGGTGCAGAGCGTGGCGGCTGAGCTACATGAGAACGAGCACTTTTGGCTTGGAGCACTCGAGATGCCAGGTGGAGAGCTTTCAGCGCGAGAAATTGTGTGCAGGATAACTGGACTCGTGACGGGAGGCGACGATGAAGCGGACGCGAGGACGAGGCACGTGCCTCCGTACGGAGGCGGAGAACACCACCTGAAGGGCCGTTGCTGGCTGATGAGCTACTGCGAGGCGGCATGGGGAGAAAACCACCCAAAGAGAGAGGCGGCACGCGCGCACCTGTTTGCGAAGACCCACGAGGCGATTGTGACAGTGTTGGCAAGCCTCATGCAGGCGCATATCGAGGGGAGAAGCCCACCGGGAGCGAAGGCAAGGGAGGCGTTTGGTGCAAGAGTCAAGCAAGTGCGCGAGCAACAAAAGACACATTGGGATGGCATCAGGAAAGCGCACGCAGAAGGCGCAGCCACCTACCAGATTGGCATGTACGCGCGGGAGGGAAGCAACGAGGCCGCCGAACGCTTCAGAGAGGTGGAGGCAGAGTTGGCACGCCTGTCCCTGGTCGAGGCTGACTTAGGACGCAGGAAGGAACTGCTGCAGCAGGGAAGAAAGGACTGCGAGTCCTGTCTGTGGGGAGTGGGAGGCGGAGAGCCGGTAACCCGCGTGCCGATCAGGAAGGGGTGCGCAGAATGCAAGACAGCTGCCGTCTACAAAGAGAAAGGTGCAGTACGATTCGCGGAAGACTGGCCTAAGCGATACGAAGGAGGGGAGACACACAAGCAGGGGAGCATGCGGCGCCCGCAGCGGAGAGGCAGGGGGAGCACACCGACAGCAGGACCACTGAGGAAGGCAGCGCAAAACACGGCCAAGCCCGTGGTGCGGGCCATCAGAGAGCAGGATATGCCGAATGCGTTGAGGCTGACTCCATCGCCGAAGAAGAACTGCACCTACTGTGGCACACCTCCCGGAGTGCTCGCAGGCTTCCCGAGCATAGTGAGGAGCGTGATCCACACTGAGCGAAAGGACTGCCCATACTTGAAGGCGGGGACGGTGAGACGGGGATCGAGAGAGCCAACCAAGCTGGTCAGAATGGACAGGGGAGGCGAGGCGGTACGTGTGAAGGATACGCCGTTGTTCGAGTGCAAGTATGCCGGATGCGACAACCCAGGAGATCACCTGACCCCAGCGTGCAGGGAGCTAATGAGACTGTGCAATGAATGCGGAGCGAGGGGACACCGGGGTGCGAACTGCGGGAAGCCGACACGGGCGAAGCAGAGAGAGACCTTTTACGAGCATGCAGGAAACAACAGGACCATCAACTTGCAAGACGCATGGTGGCGTTTCGAGAGCAAGGGAAGGCCTAACGCGGGTCACATGGTCTTCTGCAGGGAGGGTAAGAGGTCGTGCTGGATCCCAAAGACGATGGCCGCAGAGATCGAGGAGTGGACGGCAAACGAACGCGAGTCGGAGCTCCTGCGTGTGGTGTGGCGTTAGTTAAGGATGCCGAGACGAGCAAATAGAAGCATGATCGTGGAGATTGCTCGCGATGCGTGCAAGGGGAGCTGTTGGAGATAAATCATGCGTTCTGTAATTTATTTTAAGAATATGACTGTCTCAGTGATTGTAGTAATTTTATATGTACTGCTGGATTGGAATTGTATGTCACCCCTGATTCTGGGGCTGAGCAGCAAGAGGAAATAAAAGAACACTCTGGAATTGACTAAGGAAAGGAAAAGTCTGGACAATTTTATTTCATCTCAATCGTGGTAATTAAGCAGCTATTACGCCCGTTTAAAGACTTAATTAATGACATTTTATACACATATAATGATTAAACAATAAAAAAATGAAAAACTTACATATATAGTGGTGGCATGGTCCCTCATAGCGCCAGACGAGATTACGTTCTCGTCGTGCCGTACCAAATGATGTCATCCAAAACTTCTGACAGAATGGGTTACATTCCTCCAAGTCCTAGCCGGATGACGGAAGTATTCCCGTCATTCTAGCTGGACGACGGATATATTCTGGTCAACTCAGCCGTCAGGGGGGCTAGAATAGCGCCGCACGGACTAGCATCGCAAATATTTTTTTCAAGAATAGTCTGGCATTTCCATTTGTGCCGCACCAAACTGGAGCTTCACAGACTAGCACCGCATGCACATGCCAGACTAGCATCGCATCAGGGGGCCCATTATACAATAGTGGCTAATGGCTAATGGTTAACCGCAGAGAACGTTTCATATCGTCTATTTTTCATGTGTCATTGCCATCACCTTGAAACAAGGCTAACTACGGAGAGTCTATGAAGCTTCATGTATTGAAACATCAGCATTTTCATTTCCAATGCACGGCAGCAGTCTGCTGAGAGAAAAATATCAAATCCGTGGTGGTACCTTTTAAGCCAAATTCTAGGCATGTAAATATGTAAATACTTCATTTTGCATTAATATATGTAGCATACCCTCATAAAAAGGCTGAAGTCATTCTTCAGTCTATCCATGAAAGAGGACTTCAAAAACAAAACTTTTTAATTGATATATATTAAGCCATGAATATGACAATGCGGGGATGATAGCTTACACAGAAAATAATTATACAAGTAACTTTAGTTGCCTGGGGATTCTCCTGGTCCCATAATTTTGTCCTCCCTGGAGGGAAGGTCCCGATGTGATACTCGTCCGGGCAAATGCAAATGCGAGGCAAGTCTTGTGCCTGCACATTCTACACAATATTTGCGGCTCTAGGTTTGTAAATGACAATGCGATGCAAGTCCGAGAGCTGTATATGCGGTGCTGGTACGCTCTTCCAGCCGTCAACCTCTTTTTCAAGTTGCAATGTTTTAGTCTTTCTCTTAACAAAACTGTTGTGCTCAGTGGATAAGGTACCTTTGTTTTACTCAATCCTTCTCCACTCAAGTTTTGACTCAACTACTGGAACGCGGCTCTAATCCCAGACCCGGACATATTTCTTTTTTTCATGCAAAAAATGAGGTGCTAAATGGAGCACTAGAATTGCGGCTAGATGGCGCCACAAACATAAAACTTAAAACAGGAACTACCTCGGCCATCCATCCAAGTACTAACCGGGCCAAAGCTGCTTGATATTGTTAAGACAAATTAATTGGAAATGTCTATTCTGTTGGGCGAAGTGTCAGTAGCATAGTGGTAAAGACCAGGCCTGACAATGAGAGGGACCCGGGTTCAAGTCCCAGGAAAGGGAAGTTTTGACTATGGGGACTTTTCCCCAACAGGTATGTGATGTTGAAGGTGGAGAATGATAGAGAGAGAAATGTAGGCGGAGAGCTTGTTTAAGGGAACAAGCTCTACATGTGCAGCGGAAAAACGAACTTAACAATGCGGAGAGTGGTCCAAGTGTGAAATAACTGAACTTTCTGCTTCCCCCTTCTTTATTTCAAAATGTTTAAAGAACTTTCGGATGAGTCCTTACCAAACTGTAATAATAGTAACAAAATAGGATGGGGGAGGTTGAGAGCAGGAGTTGAATCATAGTCTCAGACAAGTTTATTGTTTAAAGAATGTCCCACT
>LR141812.1:0-11700 GCA_900659605.1 Tisbe holothuriae | reverse complement strand
TTTCGTTTGATTCCTGGCTAATCTCCATCTAGCGGACATAAAGGAAAGCTTGACGACGACAAAGCTGACGGCGAACGTGTGAACGTAAGCAATTAAACGCTGGCCCTGTTCTTCTTTCCTCTCAAGTCGGTTTGCGCGCAATTGCCGTCTGGCTTGTCGTCGTCAATATTTTACTTAAACAGCCTCTAGAGGGAGATTGGCCAGGAATCAAATGAAAATCCCCCATGTGGCAGTTAACACACCATTCTCGTATCTATATTTAGTTCTCTCCTCTAAATGTGTTCTTACCTTGTTTAGGAGATGTTTCCTTGCAGAGGACTTCAGGGAAAAAGAACGATTCCTTTTGCACTTCTTTGGTTCTTCCCTTTTGCTTTTTTTCCGTTTTTAGGGTTGCCATAATACTTTCACAAAGCTCATTCTAAATAATTGAACATTAGCTAAATAGTTGTTCTATCTGGTACTTATAGTAGACTTAATTAAAGTATTAGTACGAAATATATATATCTAAGTAAAATAATTATGCATTTAGTTCATTAGCATTAAGCTGTCAACTTGTCTCCCTGCTCCCTGCCAGCAAATTTTGGCAATCCTGATGCAATGGAAATGAAGGAAATAATGAAAAGTAAAACGTTACCCAGTATTAGTTGAATATCTTCTTAAATATTTCATTTGAATTTTTTCCTTTAACAGTAATAAATTTGCTAGAAGTAATTGCCTTTATTTGGAAATATCAGCAAATGTTCTTCATCTAAAACATCAGTTCCTCTTTTCCTTGGGGCTGAGACAGGCAGGGTTGCCAGATGGCTCTGGAGCGATTTGGCCATATGAACTTTCAAATTCGGACATTTACAACATAAGCCATTCCATTTTTGGGCCAGAAATTCAAATTTTTCAAATTCGGCCAGACAGTAATGAAATTTTAAATATTGGACTAAATTGGCTTTGCCTATTCGGCCTGAGCTAAGCATTTCTGGCCGAGAATTCGGCCATCTGGTAACCCTCAGAAGACTCATCAAAGCCTCAGCTGAGGCGCTGATATATCTTCCCTTTAAATGGCCTAGTGCAGCAGGGAGCTGCTGAGTACTGAGCGAATGAGCTGACAAAAAGAAAAAGAACAAAAAGGCCTTAAAAGGGGAAAGTCGCCATTGTACGGCATTTTGTCAAGCTGAAGAGACGATGGCAAATTTCCAAGTTGGAAGCTATCAGCGTCTCCGTGGGCGTGTCTACACCCATTCCACATCGTCCCACAAGTACTACCTCAACAGAACCGGGCCAGGCATCCAATATTTCAAGTAAGTATAACTAGGAATTCAAAAACAATACTGATAAAAGACTCATTTTACTTCAAAAGGTAATATATGGTTTTTGCTTCTTTTTTTACAGCTGCGCATTCAAGCGGCCCCAGGGCTGCAAGGGCACAGCCAAGGTGTGGTCCGACAACCCAGATGTCATGATCGAGCTGGCCTCTCACTCTTGCGATCCATCCACCTTTCAGGAAGAGACGCACAAGCTTCGGGTTGAGCTACGCAAGGCTGCTCAAGATTCTCCCAATGATCTCCTCCGTCCCATCTTTAACAGGCACACTCGGCACTCTCCCTACGGACATCAAGTCACGTACAAGTAAGATTATGAATAGTAAGGATGTGCGGTTTGCAAATTACAAACCGACGTCATTTTCGGTTTCAGTTTTCAAATAAACCGACAGTCGGTTTTCTGTTTTTGGTTTGGTTTTCGGTTTTTGCCTTAGCTGCACTGTGTGAGGACTTAATGAATAGTCTATTGTACACTATTTTAGAGTCATTTAATTGTAGACTCGAGAATGAAATATCTAAAAAAAATTATTTCAGGTCCTGCGAGAGCGGCATGAAGAAGGCCAGGGAGAAGCTGCTCCCCCCACAACCAACAACGGCCTCAGACTACCAAGCATCTGTTCTCAACACGGAGTGGGCAACCAATGTGCTTGCGTCTATTGATGGACCCCATGGCCAAGCACTCATCCTGGTCAATCCTCGCATGAGAGAACGCCTCCACAGCATACGGGAGTTCTCGCATGATGGGACGTTTGCAACGTGCCCTCGACTCTACTACCAGAACTTCAACATCCTTGGGAGGATCAGCCATCCAGTGGAGGACAGGATGCTGCAGGTGTTCTCGGTTGCGATGTCCAATAAAAGCGAGACCTGCCTACCGCCGTCTTGTCCGTTACATCCGCCGCCAATGGGTGGACAGAGCGCACGCTGAAGAGATTTCCGTCTTCGGAGAGAGTATCAAGACCAACAACAATGTGGAGAGACTGCACCGCACTCTCAAGACTGCCCTCCCAGTTCATCGCCCGCACATATGGAGGTGGACGGAAACTGTATCCGATGCCCTCTCTGACGCAAATATGGAAGCAGCACGAATGGCAGAGGGGCTCCAGACTGTGAGGAGCAAGCCCAACTGCAATGTGGCCCAGCGGATCAACCTGGAATCGAAGCTCTCCAATGGGGAGCTGACACCACGGCAGTTCCTCAAGGCAATCAGCAGAACCTCTGAAACTTACCTAAAGAAGCTTCTCAAGGCTGTGGAGGAAGGTCTACTTCTAGTGGATGAAGTTGAAGATCATGACAGTGAAGATGAGGACGACGTCCCAGAACCTGCTGCCGGGCAGCCACCATCATGCTCGGTCTGTTTGGGACCAAGACAAGACGTCTGGGCTTGTGTGCCCTGCGGACATGCAAGTACCTGCGGAACATGCACGGACCGTCTTAGAGCCTCCAATAGTCGGTGCCCAATGTGCAGGGCAAATGTAATCTCATTTCATCAAATTTATTTGGGATAATTGTGTACAATGTTTTCGTGTCCATTTTATTATATTTTACGTGTGTGTTTACTAATTTGAATGATATGCTAATTTTTTACGTTACTGCACTTAATTTACACTTGAATAGCATGTTAATCTGAATAATTACACTATATATATATAACTAAAGCCCAACCAAAAATATATAAATTAGCAATTCTCTCAAAGTACCATAAGTTGGAGCTCAATATAAGAGACATGCATCCATAGAGCTCAACTAGAGAATTGCTACATAAAGGAGTATTGGCTGGGTTTGGAAGGATAAAACTCCATTTTAATGCATGTCCCTATCCTTTCAAATTTAATGCTATTCACTTGTAAAAAATTATTTTAATGCATTAAATAAAATAAATCATCCTTGCATCTTAATGATCTTGGATTAACTTTAAATGGTGTCTACTTTGTTTTATTCATTTCTTGGGACTACTTTATTTGTTTGCGGTAATTTTTCTTTTGAGTTGTATCATCTCGGACGAACGCTACCTACTATGAGCGCGCCACCTACTGGTCTTTGGATATTTATCGGACTAATTACTTTATTGTAATATGTTTCTCGGACTATATATTCATGTCTCTCGGACTGTGTATTCACATCTCTCGGACTAGTTATTCATAATAATAACTTTGTCGGTCTAGTTATTCACTATAGGATTCTCGGACTAGGTACTTCATAAACATGTTTTTTTCGGACTTGTTCTTTGCATCTTAAAACAGATGTATAGGACTAAATTTTTCGTTTTTGTTTTTCGGATTAATTCCAGCAGACTTTTTCGAACTAGGTAATCTTCTTGTAGGGCTAATTCTTTTTTATTTTTCGAACTTTCTCTTACAAGTTATTCGGACTAGATAGCTCATATCCAGCAAAGGGAGCCCTTTTCTGTAAAAAAAAATATGCTACAGCTTTAAAGCTGTATTATTATATCTAGGCCACAACAATTTCACAGCAATTACACATTTCACATTTCGCCTAGATATAATAATACAGCTTTAAAATAATGGTTAATTGCATTTAAAAGTCACACATTAATATTCGGTTCTATATTGAGTATAGATCACTGTTACACAGTCCATATAATTTTCTATTATTATAATATTGTCCTCCATTTTTTTCAGGTTGTGGCGTAACGAAGTGGCTCAAAAGAAGCGCGAACGCGCCCAAGCTCAGGCAGCTGAAGCCAAGGAGATGCAAAAGTTCTACCTTGTCAAGGCCATGGCGGCCCCGTTTGCAGGGAGGGCAATTACAGCACCGGATGAGGCCAAGGCTGAGATTGCTACAAAGGCCGCGGCAAAGGCCAAGAACTCGCATCGTTAGATAGAATATTTATGATTGAAATGTGATTCTACAGTTTCTACTCATTTCTGAAAGTAAAATATGATCATTATTTGACGCATGCATATTGCCATCTTGATACGTTTATTTCAAGGGCATAATATTTTTAACAAAGTAACCAGCTCATTTTATATTCAACTGAATCTTGAATATAGTTTTACTTGAATTTTTAAGTTAGCGAAGTTACTTTATTTATAATACATTAGGATACTCGATCATGATAGTAATCCTTTCTCAATTAAAACAAAACGTACTCCTCAGCTACATAACAATTAAATTAAACTCTCAAACTACTTGCTATATTAGTACATATTCATGCAGGCTTTAAACATTGAATACATGACGCAAAATAAGACTTTTATGCCTTGAATGCAATACTTAAAAGTGCTGAAATAATATCAATAATTTGCTCCATAATAATAACTCAATGATCTCTCATTCCCCAATATTTCACTCTCTGCATCTCCTAACCCTTGGTCCCATAAACAAAATGAAATAATAACTGAACGCACTGTCTTCCGACACGAATTACTCTAAACTACAGCTAATCTCATAATTTATTATATCGACGTGCTTGCATATCACTGAAATGAAGAATTATAAGCAGGGTAAGCAGGGTAAATATTAATATAATCACATTTACATTACTGCTGAAAATTAAGTAATACTCGGAAGAAATTTGAATGCATTATTAGGGATGCAATATTGTACTATCATATTACTAAAAGGCCAAATATATATAAAATACAAAGAGTGTTGCATAATCGTCAATTCTTTAAAAAAAACAGAGACTGTTACAATTAGCCAAGAGTGTTGCAAATATAACTATTTTTATTAAATGTCTTGTCAAATACCCGCACAGTGGTTTAAATGACATAGGCAGGCAGATTTCATATTTTGAAGTCTCAAAAGCGATAGATTATAAAACAGACCATTTACTTGGTCAAATCAACTTAAAAGATGGTAAATATCACATTGCTAGTGACCAATTACAGTTTCTTGTCCCTAACTGCCAGAAATTTATAGTTCAGACACATTTTGGCAAAAATTGGCACTTTTAGGCCCACCTTTACTTAGTAAAAAGTGAGTGACCTGACAATACAAAATGACATGAAAGTAGATGTTCCGGTCATTTCCTACAAGTGTAATGGTACTCAAAATGACCGGAAAGACCTGAAAATACGATAAAATTGGTCTCATGCTGGCCTAAGAGAGCCTAAAGCAAGTTTTAGGACATTGTTTGCCATTTTCTTGAGAGAAAAGAGAAAATTCCTCCCAATATTGATCTGCCAGCTACTTTTTTGAGAGGATATCTTCTTTTTTAAAGTTTTAACATCATTTTCAATCCTTTTACAAGAACTATTATTTTGTCTAAGAGCTCTCCTACATGGAAGGGGAAAACTTCCTAATATTTTCCTACTATTTTCCTCCCTTGAACGCACACACTGCCTTGTTCGAAGGAAGGAAATAGGAAAACTTCCTAATATTTTCCTACTATTTTCCTCCCTGGAACGCACACACTGCCTTGTCTGCAGGAAGGAAACAGGAAAATTTCTTCTGTGACAAGAAGTTTTCCGGAAGTTTTCCAGAAGTTTTCCGGAAAACTCCCTATTATTTTCCTTCTTCCGTCCCGTGTTGGAGAGCTCTGAATGATGAAGCCATCATCTGAAATGCCGGCGACAAGAACTCAGCTAGAAGCATATTCTCTTCTACGCTGCGCTCTTATTCTATCGTCTGATTATGAAAAGGTCTAAAGCACTTAACACTAAGGAGTTGCTTAGCAATAATTGCAGCCAATGAGGAGGCTATAATCGGTCTAAAGGAGTACTTTAAACCCAACATGCAAAAGTTCTCATTTTCCCCTGTTTAATAATCATACTCTCGAGTGTGTTTTACCATAAAACCTTTTCGGTTCATACACCAGCTGCACGCCCTCACTTAGTACAAACAATAAAAAACAACCTGTAAATATGCTCAAACCCATTGGAATAACTGTTTGGGCAATATAAAGGTGCGCCATGAATGCGATTTCAAAATTTCGATTGCCGCAGGGGGAATTCCATCCTACCCGGTACGAGTCTGTGGGTCCGAGCGATTTTTGATTATAGCTACCACGACGTCCCCCAATTAAGTACGTTTTATTAGACATCTTACCAGAAAATGAAACTTAGCATCTTCAAATTCTACCCAGGCTTGATCTTGCACAGTTTCCGTAAACCAATGTATATTGTTCCAACTATAGACAACTACGTGCTGACACTTATTTGTCACTGAGAATTTAGACTGTGTCCTTCGGTCTGTTGTGCTACTGAAGATTGAGGAGTTAAATACGTAAAAAGGCCTGAAATGGAGAAAAATACATTGTGGGTTATAACAAGATACAAGATATAAACAAATGCCGTCTGTGTTGTATTACTGTATATAGAACTAAAAAGTAACTTTACCACATAACAAATATATGAGCTGACAATAATTACTTTCATCAAAATCCTAAAATTGCTAAAACTTTTACTTTGAGAAATTATTGGTAATGTTTATTTATTATCTCACATATTTCGTCTGTTAAAATATTCCACAAGTTCTGAAGCCCATTCGACAGAATCGTCTTCAAATAATAGCCTTAGTTCACAGTGTGACACCGTGGCATGGATCCGCTCAATCAAGGGCCCAATTTCTGAAACGGTTCTGTTTTATTACGGCCCATAGAAAACCTGGTATGCCCAGTAGGTTAGATTGTCTGATGCAATTTTAAAATAATTGTTTAACCACAATAATGGAACTTTAAGCTTTAAGACAGGTAATTTTCTCATTATTCTCATTAAGGCTTCAAAGTTTATATTTTTAACATAAAAGCAATATGTAATAGTATAATTATTATATAGTATACCTTCTGTTTTTGCATGACCTAAATTCCCAAACAATAGGAGAATATTAAGTACAGAAATGGATGTATACATTTTCCTACTGTAACTGTTACTGTGAACATTTTATATTTTTAAATAAATGTTTTGTTTTTCCATTTAATTTTTTCGTAAATTAAATTTAAATAAAAGAGTTTATATCGCTAAAATCTAAATCATGTTTAATACTTGTGGTCAATGCACTAATTTAAAAAAACTTTATTTTTTTATGTTGTATATCATTGCTGTAGCTGGACAATAATTATAATGGTCAATGCAATGATTTTATGCATTAACAATTATATACTTTCTATTTGAATTGAACCAATGAAACTTTTAAATGCCGTAATATTTAGCTTTCATTTATGACTGTAGTAGAAAGTAATTATTGTAACATTTTAAAACACAAAACCATATACACATAACTGGTGAAGGAGTAATATGTTTATGAGCATTGCACTCCAGAACTTCACTCATTTTGTGTATCCCAACTTATATACCAATTAGCAAATGTAACATATGACAACAGATAGAACTACTCTATAAGATAAATTATTCCATAAAAAAGTTAAGTGTAGTTCTTTCCTGACGTCATGTAAAAGTTTTGCACATCGTTTTTATACAATGATTTGTATGACAATCAGCGGTTGCGGTGTCTTCTGTTGAGCCTCCAGTACGAGCAAATAACCCAGTTAGCACAGTGTGCATATATTTAAATACCCAGCTAGCTATTGCATAAGTTATTCATATATGATATACCATGTTTAAGGGAAATTGCCTTAAAATGGACTTTAAACATTGATTGGGACTTCTCCAAGTAAAAATATTTTTATTAACAATAAGGCGTTTCTACATCAATGTAAAAAGTATCGTTTATTACTATTTGTAAAGCTGAACAATTTCTCGTTTTAAGCATTGCTATTCTACTATCTACTGCAAGAGATTGCTCTACGCGAATCACCACAAGGAATGACTATTTGCAGAGAGAACGTAAACAAGTCTACTTACAAATGAGATGAGTTATGGTTCAAGAATGGCCTCTTTTCCAATATAGATTAATATCTTTTAATGACTTTGTTAATATTTTAAGTAAGATAATCAAGCTCAAAGTTACTAAGTAGCTCCTTCAGCCAGGCTGCTGCAAGATGTCAACAGCTGACAACTGAGCTACAAGATTTTACTAAGCTCATTCAAACTCTCTTTGTTTACTTCTCTCTGCTATTTGTCTCAATTTATTTGTCTCTTTTTGTAGTACCTTTGATCCCTATTTATGGATCCCTCTTTATAAAACCAAAAGATTATTATTAGCCTATTAGGCAACCTAATTAATTAAAAAAATAGTTTCTTAACCTAAATAGGCTGGATAATTTGTATATGTCAAAAATAATTTTATAACTATTTTACAATTTAACTCAAAAAATGTCGGAGGTCCGACTAAGACGTCTACAATCGCTCCGAAACATCTATTGGAAGAGGAAGAGAACGTATCTAAATTATGTTTATGTTTACTAGAATGTTCTCATATAGTTATCGAATTTGTTTAACTTTCCATCTTATAAAACTAGTGCCATTTTGTTAATTCTCTTTGTAACTTACAAATGTTGACGTGGAAATATAAAAATTGAGGGCTTCTAAGAAATATAAATTATATTGAACGTGCCTAAAATTAGTTATTACTTAACGCGCTACTACGAAGCAAAGTAAAGTGGGCCTAATTTTTTCGAACTTGAAGGAAGTCTGTATATAATATTACTCGTATATGCCATTGAACCAGTTTTGGAGCTTAGCTTTGCAATGGCAGAGTAGCTCGTGGGTAAAATTAGCTCTCCCCGCGTTACAGTCTCAATATTGTCAAGGCTGTTAATTATTATAATACCGGACCCTTATTATTTTAACATAATGACCGTGCCATAAAATATGATATTTTTCATGACGTATTTACTAAAATATCATACTTTTATAACACATGAAAAGGTACATTAAGTACAGAATCAAACATTGCAACTTTTCGGAAGAAAAAAATTAAAGTGTTTCATACCACAAAAATAGAAATTTATTTATTATTTTCATATTTTAATTTAAAAGGACCAATCATTTATTAAGCAATATATTCCTCTAGTATAGTACTCATTAAACATTTTTTGACCATAACATGTATATTTGAACGGCTAATATAATTATTCCTTCTACTGGCCGACAAAAATAGTCACTGATGACGCTACCTTTGCCGAGACGGCAAAATATATTAGTGTAAAATTAATAATGGCTGATAATTCGAGACCTCAGTCTAAGACCTTTCCACTAAACATTGATCAGGAGAACATCGTATCTGTAGAACAAGATGATCAGAATGGGGTAAGTGAACATTGAAGTTATGGAATAGAGAGTTTGATGCAACCCATTTTATTACATATAATTTGAAATTACTGAGCTAGAACAATCTTCTATTAAGTGACGGTATGGTAATGATTCAACCCCGATGCATACCAGTCTACTTTTTATTGTTATGTCATGTCATTTCACACCTGTCCAATATTATGACTAATGTTATTATCGCGAAATGCACTGATTATCTGGGGCAAAACGCACAAACGGGGCAGACAGAGGGAGGTCATGTTACAGGCTGAAATGGCTAGTAATGCTCCAAATTTCACACCTGGTATCCAAAACTTGTCAATCCTTAACTTGGTAATCAAACACTTCACTGGGTAATTGGACCAAGTTTACGATTACCAAGGAGTACAAAATTAATCAAGGACTATATTTAAGGTATGACTACAGTATAACGTTTCATGTTTCATGTTCCACAAAAGACTGTAAAACTCATACTGAAGAGCAATGCAGTGAACTACTGTGATTCAACCTCTCTCCATGGGTTCATGTACATCACCCGATCAGGGAACAACTTATGTGAGCGGATATTTTGGGCACTCATTGTCATAGTCGGATTGACACTTGGAAGTACTTTGGTCTATAATAGCTTTCAGTAAGTAACTTAAGAAGCAGCTCTAGCGCACTATGTATCGTTTAACAAATTTAGTAAAGGAAACATAACCACAATGCAATGTAGGTTAGCAGTCGGCTGTCCAAATGATAAGAGTTCTCTAGCCAAAATTCAATTCTTCAGAACAGCCAATAACGGCTATTAACACATATTTATGCTTTGTACTGATATTATAAATGTACATAAGGGGTTACGGACTTTTCAAATGCTTATTTCAAGCTCTTTGATGAATTAGAATAAGCAGATTAGGCACCTTTTGCTTCTTATCATTTGGAAAGCTGAGCTAAAATAGTATAATATCTCACAATTTTGTCAGGAACTGGCACCAGAACCCAACCCAGGCTACTGCAACAACATACTTTCACCCAGTGACCAAACTGGACTTTCCCACTCTGACCATTTGCGTAGATCAGACTTATGACAGATTGGCTGCACCGAAACAAGTGCTAAACGCTGTTCAAATGGAGTGCACGTAAGTTCAATGATATGTAAAGAACCCGTCGAGATTCGTTTGCAGCTAAAGTCGCATTTCCGACTTTAGTGCGACTGTCGCAATGCGGACAATAGTGCAAAATTGGGACAATAAGGACTTTTCATAGTAGAGGTAGCTAAAAGATTCAGATTCCGGGTTGAGTCGATCATGAACTCCAGTACTAGATCCGTTTTTGGCCCAACAAACTCCTACTGGAATAATTATTTCAATGTGTTAGTCATATCATACCAGTAAATAAATCATATTTATATTCCTTCTTTCAGCTATGAAAATGAAAATGCCACAACAATGGATTCGACTGAGAATGAAGCACCTTGGGAATTAAATGACAATGACGTGAGTAGAAGTCCAAAATACCTTAATGAAAATACCTAATATAAATGCGCAAATTGATAAAGCAAGAGTAAAGTTCACCGGATAGTAAGCAAATGTTGTGATAATAAAAAATATGCTCCTACGTGCTAATACTAACTGTACTTTTACAGGTATCATCATCATCCTATGACTTAAACATCCAAGTTGCACCCGACTGCAATTCTTATGACAAGATTTGGAACGATAGGGGTTCCGTATTCCCAAGACTACATTATCTCATTTCAACTGCTATTGCTGGAACTGTCAAAGGGACGACGGTTGGTGTTTTTGAAAGTGATATTTCAGAATTTGGTGTAAGTATTAGTTCTCGTTCATTTGCCATTGGTTTTGAAAGCTTCCCATGAACTCTTTAATGTACCTGTTATTTCATTTATCGACTTCTTTTGACATAACAAAGGTAACAATAATAACCAGCTAGGATGGTTAAGCTACGTAATAACTTCCTTGTTTTTAAACTAAATATGAAGTCGACTTTAATTTACTTGGCTTAGGTTGACACAGATGACGACGTCCTGAAATCATTAGCATATAATGTGGATCATTTGGGCAATGCAACATTGGGGCAGACATTAACCAATTTAATCGTTGGAAGAGTATTTGGGAAACGATGGAGTAAGAACTGATTTATGTGTTTAATACACTGGATCACTCATTTCATATACTACAAGTACTAAGATAAACCACTGTGCTGTTGTATCTAAGAAAATGCACTTAACCTGGTCATAAAACCCGTTTCCGAGTAAGATTCACAGAGCA
>LR141811.1:0-11709 GCA_900659605.1 Tisbe holothuriae | reverse complement strand
CTCTTAAGTCCCTTATAGACTCAGCCTTACAGGCAGCTCGTGCTGAAGCGGCCAGCAAGCAAACCTTTTGTCTCTTTCTATAACCTGGGGTTTGTGAAAAAGTCGGTTTCGGTTTTCGGTTTCCGGTTTTCGGTTTTCGGTTTTTGCTCTGTAGTAAATGTTGTGCTACATTGTATGTAGTACAGTAATACAGTAGGAGAGAGCTGTAGTAAGAAGTTACTAGCAGTAAGTAGCATTGGTGTAGTACTATTATTATTTGTAATAATATATTTATATAAGGGAATAAAAACTACATACATTTTGTAGACCAAGTAGATGTACTAAAATCAATTTTGCTAGAGATATTTTTCTCGAAACTTCACTCTCCAAAAAACCGACCTATTGTCAAAAACCAACATTTTGCAAACCGACGTCGGTTTCGGTTTCGGTTTATAAATAAACCGAAAGTCGGTTTTCGGTTTTCGGTTTTTGCACGTCCTCACAACTTACCAAATAATAGTTGACATCCTTCCTGAATCTTATTAATGTCTGTTCTCATTGAAGTTCCTCCAACACATGCATGACTTTTGATACCCATGAATTTGCCAAATTGTGTCACATAGTTGTGCATCCGGATCGCTACTTCACGTCTTGGAACAAGGATTAGAACCTGAAATGAATATTTTGCAGTATTTCCATGATGTATTTTAGGAAGTTACAGCACAAATCAATGAATGTTTTCATAAATGATTGACTCTAATGTAATGACATACAATGGAAAGTTTCAAATATTATCAGTAGAGGTGGGGTTCGGAATTCCGAAATCGAAAAATAAATTACCGGTAATTCTGAAGCTATTACCGGCATTTACCGGCAATTACCGGTAAATTTTTACTTAGTAAAATGTCCCAAAAACGAAAATTTTATAAATGGATACTTAGCTTAAAGAAAGCCATGGTTTATTGATAAAAGCATGTCAAATTGGCAATATATATTATTTATACATACTTTAGTTTGTAAGAATATTTTTCAATGATTTTTCATTGGAATTTGATGAAAACATGGCGAGAAAATAGTGTTTTATATACTAAAATGTTCAAAATATCAAATTACCGGAATTCCAAAAGGTTTTTACCGGTAATAACCGGCCAGAAAATTACCGGAATTCCGGAATTCCGGTTTTCCGAACCCCACCTCTAATTATCAGGTCAGTGGGCAAGCTCGCGGGGCCGGGAATGGTAAGCGCGCGTGACTTCAATGCAAGGGGGCTGGGGTTCAAATCACGGAACTTTTGCCATTTCTGGCAAGCAAATTTCTGGGAATATTTTTCTTTGAATAATGCCTCTCCCAGACTGGCGTTTTTTCCCGTACTTTATTCGTTGCCTCCACTCAGCTTGCTTGGCTGGCTGGGAGGAAAGAAAAACTGCTGGCAGAAATAAAAAAAAACTGCCAGCAGAAATGCAAAAAAGGACGGCAGAAATGTAAAAAAAATGCTGACAGTTTTTGCAAAACTGGCCAGTCTAGGAGCGGCCTAAGATCTGAATTATTCGTCCCAAAACTTACTCGGCAGAAATAATTAATGCGAAAACTGACGGCAGAAACGAGAAAAATGCTATGCAGGAATGCGAAAAGGTTGGCAAGCTTTACTAGAGAATAACATTCAATGTGGCATTCTTCGTAAATCATATTCATATAAAGGACTGAAAGGAGACAAGTCAAGGGCCTCTGAAAGGAGGACTGCGCACTACAGAAGTGTACCGAAAAAATGTATCGACTAAACTCAGCTAATTTGAATGCTATTGCTTTCTGCTTTTAACACCATGAAGTTGGTGCTCATACAAAGTCAGAATTTTTTTGCTTAATGGGTTTGGATGAAATATTTCCATTTTATGGCACTTTTCTTTTTCAGTACAGTCCCGTAGGTAGTACTACCCATTTTGAAGTGCGCAGTCCTCTATTCAGTGGTCCTTGGTCTACTAGACTTTTTCAGCAAACGTTACAAATTGATTTTTAACTAACAGCAAGTTCTTTACATTTTATTTGCTCAAAGACGCCGCTGATAGTATTTAAGGATTTGGGAGTCTCCATATCCGGTCAATAAAACATCATTTGTGGAAATCACTACTTACATGTATTCCTAACGTAGACGTATTTAGCTGCAGTGCGAATGCCAACAAATAATTAAGTGCAGATGATTTGTTAAAAAAAATATTTTTCTAGTGATCCCTTATTGTATATTTTTGGGCACTACCTACCTTTTGGTTCATTCACTAGAACGCCGTGATTGCAATTTTCATCATCATGCCACTGGGGGGATTCAAACCCACGACCTTCTGGGTTGAAGTTGAGCGACTTGCGATCACGGCTACCACGGCCCCCTGCAGATGATTTATTTTACCAATACACAAAATCTGCACATTTCTCCCCCTGTTCCATATCCAATGGAACCCCAAAAGTATCATTACGTATACTTTTCTAGGGCTCCGACCGATTGTGTCCAATACTTCACTGGTCCCTTCGGCACCTTCACCACCTACAACTACCCCAATGGGATCATCGACGACCAGCTGTACGCGACATGCTTTAGGCAGGAACAGGGTGAGCAGAGATAACCGTCTATATATTATACAGTACAATATAGTGAAGTCTTAAAGAGCATATGGGTTATGGAAAATAAAAAGTGACCCAACAGTGTTAAGTACAAGTGCAATAATATCGGACAGGGAGATGAAAATTGTCTATTCGGGGTGATTAAATTAGAGTATGGATGACTGTAAAGATCAGAGATACGTGACACGTTTTAGAGGAATGGCATTACCACTAAAGTGTACAATAAAGTGCATCTACTTTCATATGATAATGTGTTTCCTTTGCAGGATATTGTTCAATCGACTACAGTCAAACACCGGAGACCGGCACGGATACATTTGATCTCTACCCTGGCGGTGCCACAACTAGTATTACTGTATCATTTGTAAGCATTAAAATTATTAGAACTAATGACTTTAATCTTTATTACCTACTTAATTGTACTTCTAGCAATGTGTTAATCTTCTTTTAGAACACCAATTGCGACCTGACGTACGTCCAGTTTAATGCCGTCCCGCTAACCCCTGCTAGCGAGAGCATGTTCTGCGGAGGATCCTTCAACTCGTTTGTAGGGGATGATGTGCCAGGAATTATTTCAAGTAGGAATTTATATTATATATTGTTTTGAGGGTGCCTTTGATTCCCAAGTGCACTTAATTGATGCCTTTTCATCTTGAAATGATTCACACTTTATTAGCTTAGAGCATATTTATTTCCCCCTCGTCCCTCTCTATAAAAAAATAACATTGCAAATCGGCATTAGCTGATTTGGGCCACTTTTAGTTCCACTGGCACCCCTGCAGGCAACCCACTGGGCTGAATGCCAGCCTGTTTTGTCAGCAGTACATATACAGTAACACACACTATAAAATAGTAAAAAATATCATCAGCCCCCAGTCAATCAGCCATTGTGACCCAGTTAATAATGAAGATGTATTGTTATTTTTCCGGATTTCATTCAATGATTTCAAGATTTGAACTCCATGAACTATTTTTGCCATATCATTAAACACCTCTTGATGTACCTAAAATAATTTGATGTTCTTTTTAGGCACCTCCGTTCCCTTTGAGATCACGACCGTTGTCCTCGATGCTGCACTAGTCGGACAAATTCTTGGCTACAGCCTCGACTACGCGCAAAGACCATGCTAATGACATTTTGAACGGGAAAAAACAACTTAGATGTCATGTGAAGAAAGTTTTTGCTTTACTTGTTCAGGAATCTGTATGTACCCATATGTATGTTGTGAATATTGTAACTATTTTGTTCAACTATCTCATAATTGAGTTATTTGAGTATCTCTATTATGATATAATTGTGTACTTACTGCCGTGTTTGAAGAGTTTACAAATAACTTTGCATGTGGTCATAACATTACAAAATTAATGTGAAATTATTAGACAAACCAATCAAAATATATGCTTACGTGTTGTTTATATGTTTCATTGCGATATAAGTGGTGGCAGCTATGTGTGGTAATGTTTCATTTTAATCATGTTTAATGGTGTTATATTTGTATTAAAATGTTTGTCTTATTAGAATTACTAATTATCGCAGCATGTATTTTCAAATAATTATAAATATGGTTAGAAACAGTCAAAATAATGGTATAAATACAACGTTTTAGATACATATTAGACATACAACCAAATTAAAACAAGCATTCTATGGATTGCTAAAATTACTTTAAATCCAAAAAGATCCTTTCTTCGTAAAATTACAAATATACGAGTATCGTACTCGTATATTTGTAAAACTGCTTTTGAATCTACATACTCGGAGTAGGTAAATACGAAACCAGGTTTTAGCAATGCACATTAAACATTTCATTACTAGAACCGGAGATATTTCACTGATCCATAGTTAATACTATTTGTGCCATTTTATAGACCAAAGGTGCCCTGAACACAGTTATTAAACAATATTTAGTCTTAACACGAAATCTGCTGGTAGTTAAGACTGAATCCCACAATTCCCCCTGGCGTCGGCAACTCCTCGTCGTCGGTCTCGTCCGTGTTGCCAGAAAGCTCGTCGTCGTCAAAATGGACAGCCACGCGGAACGGGACGAATTGTGCTGGAAAAGAGGATTTTAGTGTGGAGGTCCAAAATTACCGTTAAAACTGTGAAGTTCAAAATTAACTTTCACGCTGACCTGATAAAGTTAGTTTGTACCTGAGAAAAGGGATAATAAATATGGAATAGCAGATCAGTTCTACGAGTCACGACAGCTAGTCACCCGAAATTGAGCAGATAAAGGGGTTTTTTTTGCTTCCGAGAGGTTTTTTCCTCAGAACTGTATCAACCTCTATCATCTGCTCCGCTTCAGGTGACCAGCTGTCGTCATGCTGAGAGCTATTATAAGAACCGCCATTCCATAGTATACCTTTTCCCAGGTTTGTACACTGTTAACACGACCACGTACGGACTTGAATAATATGATTGCTAAGCTTAACGGGAACTAAGAAAAAAGTGCCTGGTCTTAATCTTAACACACTCCTAACATATAATGTGCAAGTATTTAAATAAATATGAAACTTACAGAATACTTCTTATATGCATGGAGTTAATGGGAAAAATGGATCCTAATCGTGATCAAAATAAAGTAAATTCAAATGGTGTATAAACATTGTTCAGTTGAGTAGCTTCTTACCAATATATACGATTTGGATTGGATATTTAATACAAATCATGTGAAAATCCCCTTCTAAAAGTCTACCTGTCTGCTATCGTGACTTTAATGAGCTTTAATATCAAAGTCACTTGACACATTTCTTTCCGTTCTGCACTTACAACAGATGGACACCTGCGTTGCAGTGGTGTAAGCCAAAATCTCTGTTGTAATGGACACGGTACTGAACGCCACTCCACAGACCCGGCTAAGGGTGGGCGCGGTGAGTGTACCGACCACAAGTGGGGCACCGCTGGCAGTGGGGTCTGTTGTCACTTCAGTGGCGCCAGGGATCTAATAAAATAGTTGAACAATAAGTGGTGGCAAGGGACGATAAGTTTAATGTGCTATGAAACAATAATATAACCATAATAAAGCCTGTAATAATTGAAAGTATCTTGAAAACTTTTTTAACCCAGAAACAATTGAATGTTACTACATAACACTGCAAAAAAAAGTTATTTTTCGTAACCCTAACTTGGAAATGACCTTTTTTCTAATTCTGTATTGGTGCATTATATCATAAAAATGTATTAAAATATTGTTGCTGGAATATCATTTTAAAGTTTCTTAGTAATATTTGGGTTTAGAGAAAAACGTCTTATATTTTACCTACATTTTTGTTTGTAGAAACACGCTCACACACATAGAATGAAGTCTTTATTAGGTGCAACCCACAGAAACTACTTACCATAACATAATCTCTAGTGCAAGAAGTTCCTGTCATGGCATCATCCATTGCAGCAATTGCTGACACCCTACAAATAAGAAAGTTATTAAATGAAAATAGTGTTCAAAGAAAAAAAGCTGTTTGTATTGCATTATAAATCCTTACCCCAGTCCATAAGTTGACTGTTTGTTAACAGTGGCAGCGGCCATCTGGAAGGATGGGGTGTAGCAAATTGCGCACCGACCAGTCTCGCGCCTCATGCAGATAGTGTAGTCTTGGCTTGATAAATGGGTGGCTATAAGCAAAAACAATTTAAATTAACTATTTCCAAGCATTATCAAGCTTCTTACCATCAGCGGTGGCAGTGCCAGAGGTGGGAAAGTTGAAGCTAAAGCAATAAATGTATTTGAAGAAGATGTACAACATTTTATTAGAAGGAGGATATTACTTGGCAATAGTTCCTGATGCTCCTGTAAAGAATTGCAGACACCCTGGAGGCCCTGAAAGGTGTAAATTTTGATATAAATGCCAACATGTAGCAGGAAGACGTTTTATCTTGTAACTAGACACTGCCTACTTTCAAACTTGAGATTATCAATATTTTTGGACTCCTACCTGCGTTGATATCTCCACAATTGTATTGTATCACTTTGACATCCCAAGTCCTGTAAATGGTGGCATAAATTTATTGTCATTGTCATAAAACCGGTTAAAAAGTACCTTGTTATCGAGGATGACGAGGACATGTCAAAGAGAGCAGTGGCACAACCAGCGGACCCAACATCAACAATCACTGCAAGGAAGGTTGATAATAAGATACTTCATGACTTCCAAATAGCCACTTTAATATGTGACATATCAGTTGTGCAGTTATGTTAATGTTAATAAAACCTACTGTGATATCCTGAATTAGAACCACATATGACAGGAGATCCTTTATGTCCAGGGGAGGTCAGGGAGAACTTGTCATCAACACAATCGCCAATGGCGCCACCTAGAAGACATATTAAAAATACCGGGAAAATATCTTCAATATTAAGTTACCGTTTCCAGTTGTTGTAGCTGTTGTGCTGGATGTCACCGGGCCAGCAATGCTAAACGACTAATAGGATAAAAAACTGTTAAACGGTCAGTTTAGTTTGGTTAAAATTTCTATCACTCACGTTGAATTCAAGTCTGATCCTGCAAATATCTGATGAGCACCTGCACAGCGTGTACTTGCATGGCGTGGTGATAGCGCTGGTGCTGGTCTGCACGAGGTACGAGTTGTTCTGGCTGCTGCTGCCACCGCACGAGAGGCTGACTGCAAGAATGCAACAGTTTAGTTTAGTTTAATTGCCTTTTTTGAATTTTACTTTTACTCACAGACGCAACAGACTCCAAAACCAGAAGCACACGAGCCAGAGCTGGATCCTCCTGAAACAATAAGTTATGGTTACAGATGTTGGACATTAAAAAATTATGTTTTATCAGTTACCCTTATTCGTACATTCATCAGCTGTAAATGGGATGTTTTAATGTAAATATTATGTCAATTTAATTCAACAACACTCACATGTGAAACAAGTTCCATTCCTGCCAGCAGTATTGGATGAGCAAATATCGTTCTAAACAGAGAAATTGAAACATCATTTAAACCATAACTGCACACATAATGAAATGTTACTTACCGGGAAGCGCACGATTTGAAACATTGACAGCACTAAAAGGAGGGAACGTGTTAACACATTGATTGGCATAATCAAAATAAGATTAAGAGTACTCTCAGGATCTCCGAGCCGAACTAGTATAATGCATCATTATGGTATAACCTAAATATCTACAAACTACGTAAAGATCTGCGATCATTGCGGAACGTCAAAAATTGGCACGAAACCTCCCTTAAGCAGAGCTGAAGCAAGAGTTCCAACAAGACTGCTGTCTGCAGGGACTGACTCATATTTTCTCCCGACTCAGTCTCAAGCCATCCAGTCTAGAATTGGAACTCTTGGCTCAGCTCTACTTAGGGAGGTTTTGAGGGGCAATTGCAAGTTGCGCAGCGGTAGCAAGACTTTATCTAGAGTGACTTTAGTATAACCTATTTGACATCTTTCATACCCTTTCCCTCCCGATGCTCCTCAGCTGTAGCATTGACCCTCTCCTTGAAGCTGGTATGCTGCTGCCTCCCTCTTGTCCCTCCTCTCCTCGGGTCCCCATGGACAAATCCAAATGCCAAGAAGAGAACACTCCACAACAGGAAGGAGTTTCTCATTGTGATATGTTTGCAGCAGCGCGGTTGATGAGTGACAGAAGGGCAAGAATAGGAGTACTTGAGCTTTTATAGACTCGCTTGATACAGAGAGGCCCATGCCAATTTCATTTGGTCCACTACGTACTTCATCTTGTTTTGGTCGCTAGTTTGTCGCCCGACCATACGCACTTGCACCGCGCCGTGTATCATAATTCAGGTAATGGGATTGCAAAACGGTGTTGAAAATATGCAAGAACGGGCGTGTGTTGGTCCATACAATGCTGAGTAATATGAATCATTTAAAATGCATCGGCTATATTTGTGTAATACTGTCTAATTTCCTCAGCTTGAATAATATCCTAGAGTTTAACATATTTCTTATTTCATGAAATAGAAACTTTTTCCCTCAGATATATTCTACGCTAGTTTGCAACGAAAGTATATTACATCCAGTATAGGCTATCTCCTTGATTACATCAATGATTTTTCCAAGGAGATAGACTATATGGTTTTTTCTAAGTGGACCAATCTGAAACTGATTGGTAGCTTACATATACTTAAAATATGAAAATTAAACTCCCTTGAAATAATAAAGATAATTTTAACTATATATAATATTTTAAGCGCAAAAAGTCAATGACCGTTTACGAAGAAGCATCGAAGCGACAAATAAGAACACAATCAAAAGTCATGATCTTGATTAAACCTTTTAGAATGGTGTCAAATCGCGAAAGTTATGTTTGTCGATCAAAAGTCAATCTTGCTGCGCTTGATAATTCCTTGCTTCATCGATAAGAGACAAAGACAATTTGAGGGAATAAAATATGGAATCATTTACCAAATAAAGGCCCGGAAAAAGGTCATATTTCCAATAATATATTGATTGAATTGTACGAGTATCAGCGCGGCGGAATACTAAGGAAGAGTGCTTTTCATTTGGACGAATCAACCATATCTATTTTAATTGATGACATTGCGCATAACTTATGCAGCTTTGTTTCACTGGGTAAGATGGATGGTTAGAAATGTGAAACTTTTTCGGCAGCTGCATTTCACAATTACCCCAGTTTATATTTAAACATGCTCATTTATTTTTGATGTGTCATTTACAGTCGAATAAATCGGAAGAAACTTTGACACTGCAATTACCGCGATCTAGATTTAAGCAACGACGCATTTTGCTTGTGATCGATTGTGTGTTACTTGAAATATTTATGTTGATAATTGCATATTATGGATAACTCATCTGGATATTTGTTAGAGCGTAATTAGTTACGTGTGGTTGATTTGAATAAACTAATTTCTTATGATATACGATGTCTCCCTCATTAAAAGTGCATTAAAATTGACTCATGGTATCTAATTCAGAGTGGCAAGATTTTATAACAAAATACGACAAAATTGCTAGAAAAGTAAAACAACTAAACTGTCAATATAACCAAAATGTAGAATGTAGCAATAATATAATAATATGCAATTATATCTATGCTTCGCGAAGTACCTTTTGAACAAAAAGTTGTTACAAGTTCATGATTACAGAATAATATTACATCATTTCTTGTGAGCTGTGATAATGTAAGTTTTAAATACTTTATCAAGGTACAGTATCAGAGTCTTGTCTTAGAATTAAAGTTATGGATATTGATGCTATTCAAAGAAGAATGATATTGTCTTAAACGGAAGCAAAAAAATTGCAGGATAGCAGTTGCATTACTGGTGCCCCAAAGTATTCCGATATAATCATATTATTGTACCAGATGCCAAGAACAATATATTTCAAAGTAAAATTATCCGAGTATTAAAGCAGTAAACCATTGTGCAATTCCATGGTTAGCCCTTCACAAGCCGGTAAAATTCTAAGCGTCCATGAGGGATTGGCCAAATTCTTTTCGTCAATGAAGATAGCGGCAAGTTCAGTCTTTTAACTATGACACAAAATAACAACACTATAATTGCCTAAAAGTTAGAACCTCTTCGAAATATTTAATTTATAACATAATTATAATTATTTTTATCACTGTTTACATAACACTTCCAGAAGGAAATCCATAAATTTATGTTTATTGTAATGTTCAAATAATTATGGCCTTATTATTGCCAACGCATGCATTTTCTAAGCCCCTCCCCTAACGAAACAAGTTGCCGCTCTACCAAAAACTCCTTATCAGTCTCTTCCCAACCACCATGCAGTTCGCCACGAGGCTGATATTGTTCTTGACTCTTGTCTCCGGGACGTTAACTGGACGATCCAGATCCAGGCTCTTGAACTTGAGCAACAGCAAGGATGTGGCAGAAGGGGTTCAATACGCGGACTCGGTTGCAAATGCTTTAAACAAGACGAGCAATAATGCGAGAGCTGGAAGTAAGTGGAATATTTATACGCGATAATTTCGTATTGCATTTGTTTTATTTTCAGAGTTGTTTAGTTTGTTCAACATTGTCACATTTAAGGTAAGTCCATTTCATACACAATTAAGTAAGAACAACTGGACCGTTTAGCAACTAACCGAGGTGAAACATAATTTCCATTAAAACATATTGCCGTTTAACCTACATTGTATAACGAGACTTTCTTCCGATTTCGTATGTCACGATGAATTTGTATTTCAGAATGATCAATGCACTGCAGCCTCTGATTCAACCATGAAGGGAACTTGTCTCTCAAGCTCAGAGTGCAATGATCAGACTGGGACTGCCGATGGAGGATGTGCCGCAGGTTCTGCAATTATAAAACGCCTTAAGATACAACTAACATTTGACGCTATTACTAGGATTTGGAGTATGTTGCGTGTTCACGGAAAATTCTTGTGGATCAGCGGTGTCAAAGGTAAGCTAGACATAAAACAGGCCAAGGTTCTATTCTTTTATTTACTCTCTCTCTTTTTCTTTGCAGAACTGTACATATATCCAGGTAGGCATTAACAATGGTGAATGAACTTTGTTCCGTTCAAACCACACCAGTCCTGAACAATTGTGTTACAAAACATTATTCATAACATAGCTGTTGTTACATGTATTTTAGAACTCTGAATATCCCAGCTCCGCGTCTGCTACAGGATCCTGCTCTCATTCAATTGATCGGTTGGGGAACAGTAAGTTGTATTGAAAATAATTTAGTATAAGGCCTGAGGCCTGATAATAATTCATTTTAAATTCATTTTTATTTTTAGATCTCTGTCAAATAAGGTAAAAATTAAATCTGGACCTCAACATTTGTTTTAATGTCAACAGGAAAACTACTTTATACGTGTATTTACATACATTTAACTTTTAAGGCTTGATTTCGACAACCTTCAAACTGCTGCAGTCGGCGCCGATGGTAATAAATGCGATCTCCTCTCAACCAACAAAGCAATATAAGAGTTAATTTTAGGTGTCTGTGCAACTTCTGGAGACTTCTTGACAGTGACCAGCCCTACTGGACGCAGTCCGCCAGTGGTTTGTGGCAGCTTGTCAGGACAACACAGTAAGCACTTAAAACAACCATTTTAGGACTCATTAAACATGTTTTTATCCTTTTAGTGTTTGTGGAAACTGGTGACACAGGGACTGCAGGCAGTGTTGCATTCACT
>LR141810.1:0-11720 GCA_900659605.1 Tisbe holothuriae | reverse complement strand
ATACGGGGCCGTCATTCAGAGGCAGCAAATAACATTTTAGAGTGTACTTGTTTGTGTGTACGTTGACTGAACTGGATTAAGGCCAAACTGCTTTTATCACGGCGCACAAAAAGGGCTCGGCTATTTTGCGAAAAAGAAATAATAAGTCTAAAATGAATCATAGGGACCTTCAACGACTAGGCTGTGTGGGTAGTAATGCATGATGTTCAAGTGCTAAATAACATTACAGTTCTTCAAGAAGATACGCAAACAGAAAAGAATGCATGGAACTTAATGAATGCTTAAAACGATAGTTTATGCGCAGTACGTTTTTTCAATGCATATATAGTTTGGGATTATATTGTTACAAGGGCAAGGAATTGCATTTGCATTATCAGCGAGAGCAGAGCAAACGGCTTCATCATGAATTATCTGCACAAAAGTGCAGCGGTCGCTTTCGGACAAGAGCTGAGCTTCTTATATCTCTCTACTGTCCTCCAGCTTCACTTTTTGCGTAATCAGTGAGCCTTCTTTCTCTCCTCCGGTTTCGCTTGTTGCGTGATACAAGCGGTGACAAAAAGCATAAGTCGAAACAGCTTTTACTCCATTGCAACTTTGTTTCATGTTTGCACACACGGACACAACTTTTGCCTGAATATATACTTTTGCTGCAAATGTCCTTCGATGTTGAAGCAAGAAAGGTTTTCCACTATTCTAGGATTTTTGCTTCTTTCAGGTTTGCCCATGGCAATCAATTATGATGACCGCAATGCAGACAAATCACAGAGCCCGCCCAATGCCCATAACCTACTACTACCAAGCAAGTTCTCGCCCAAGGGAAAGAGGAGACCGACCAATGTAGATATCGGAGAAAACAAACTTCTTCTTCTTCTTCTTTCTCCTTCATTCTCTGATGCTGTCAGAATCAGCTCTTATGCCTGAAGCGCTGTTGCTTTTTTAACGGCCTCCCCGTGTTTAATATTGCTGCCCCTCTTTCTCTCTGTTTCCCCATATCCTTCCCCTGTCCTATCCAACTTTTGGGCATCTCTTACTGCTGCTCTCTCTCTCTCCCACCTCCTTTCTCTTCTTTGGGCTCCTTTCCTCTCTCTACCATACTCTCCAGCAGCAAGATCGAACTTTCGCCCCGCTCAATACCATCTGAACAAACCTAGCGGCACCGACTTTTTTTCTCTCTCCCTGAAAATCTTCTTCTTCATCTTCTGCACGCATGTTCACATCCAAATATCCAATAATAGCAACGTCGTCCAAGTAGGAGAATGGTCACTTTGAGAAGCAGGAGAAAAAGGCACTTACGTTGCAACGCACACACTTACAGCTCACTGGAAAGAAAGAAGAACAACGGAGGAGGAGGACGAGGAGAATCACGCACGGAGAATGGCAAGAACGCTGTTGCTTTTTACGGCTCAAGGACGGCGCTATCACTCCCACTTTGCACTCCTCCGCAATGGGGGCGGGTCCGGCCAACTCATTAGGAGATGCACAGACACTTACCCGGGTGTTGGCCGCCCCATACGCCGCTTTTCTTGATATATAATGGGCCAATTGTCACAGATCTTACCTTTGCATGTTTTCTACGCAGCTTCGATCGTTTTACTGACTGCCGTCTGCTCCTTTTTTCCCAACTTCTTCTTCTTCTCTCTCTCTTTCTTCTTCATCATCTTGCTCCGCGCAGCAGGCACGACGACGACAGCAGCGCCGAAGACGCACGGCGGCCCTCCTCCTCCTCCTCTCGTCAGCCGCGTTAAACTTCGCGGTAGACGGCTTTCAATTCTGGGAGAGGAGGCGAAAAACAAGTCGAAGGCAATGTAATAAAAAGTATGCGCAGCGCAGACTCCGAGAAGAACTGGAAGAACAAGAAAAAGAAGGCACCGCACGTACAAAGTGGTCCTCTCAGTCTATCCTTCGTTGCCCTTGCCTGGCCGACCATCACATCATCGAGGAGCGTACAGCGTGGCTGCTTCTGCTGCGCGCGACATGCCCTCGCTCGCACAATGTGTCGGGTCAGGACGATTGATGTCAAACACGAGTCGGCGAAAAGAGCGGGCAGGGTCATTTAGAAGTAGGAGGAGGGACAACTTTGTAATGCCAGAACAAGAACGGTCTCCTCCATCTCTTGGGAAAAACCGAGGGAAGGAGAGAAGGACAAAGGTGTAAAGCTCGAACGTAGCCTGCTACGTACTAGGTCGAGCTGGGAAGGCTTTAAAGTTTGGAAGCCTGCCTGCAGGGAAACTAGGAGCAGAAATTCAATTTTTGTCGAAACTCCCAGAACATGATAAAAGTTTTCTGTTTCCTCCCGTTCTCTTTGTTCTCTGCGTGCATCATACATATGTCATCTTCCCGCTGCTTGCCGCGCAGGCTTGGTCGCCAAGCAGCTACGATAAACACCCGATCTTATCGGCAGAGGGATAGATTGGCAAGTCGCAGAGTGGAGAGAAGAGATAGAAGGACACAATTGTACATGGAAGGAAATCTTTTGCCAATAATTATAATATTGTGGTAATGGAATTGCTTCATTTGAAGCAAGCACGGCGTGTTGCAAAGCCACATCCCTGTATACCAGCAGCTGTCTTGCTCTCCCATCTCTCTTTCTTTTGGTCTTTCTTCTTATACCGAGGAGGCTTTCCAATCTCACAGCATCTTCGCCCAGTAGCAACAAGCCGCAAGCGAGATCATGCACGAAAAAAGCGATCACTTGCTCCCGCTTCTCCCCCTTGATAGCGGCAGCAGCAGGGCCCAAGCAAGAGAGCGAAGCAGAATTCGCTTTGTCAGCAAGGGAGCGCGCAAGCCGCTACAAGAACTTAGCCAATGCGCTTTTAGCAGTGCGCAAACTGCTGCGCAGAATGATTGGTGTTATACTTGGACAGCAGAAAACAAGTCTTGTTTTTCAGCTTACTCTTCAGCTGCGAATGCATTGAGAACGATTTTAAACGACGTAGTGCCATCTCGCAAGGAGCAGGTTTTACTAGTTTTTGGACAACGTAACTACTGCGATTCAAATTTTTACGACCGTGCCAAAGAAGGAAAACATACCTAGGGGACATCTTTGTTGCATGATATGAGAGAGCAGGAGTTGCCAGGCAGGGAATGAAAGAAGGATTGGACATGTAGCCGCATGAGCGAAGACTTTATTATTACATCATGACTCAACGAGCGAAAACTTGATAAACGACAATGCTCTCTTGAGAACGCCCACCATCCGTTCCCACGATGATCCCGCACTGGGTCCTCGCCGCAGGCTGGATCCCGTTCCTGGTCTTCCTCCTGCTGGCGTTGGTCTTCTCCACTGTGTACGTCCTCTGGTACCGCTCAGTGCTCACCAACGAGACCTCCCTGTCCGCCACAGTCGCGTGCGTGTGCACGCTCACAACCACCCTGCTCGGCTCAGCCCTCGTGCCCGTCGACGTCTTTCTCGTCTCATTCATGAAGTTCGGCAATGGAACGTTCAAGCCGTGGGCGGAGGAGCAGGAGACGAGGCAGGAGGTGGAGGACACGGTTCAGTACGCGTACTACGCAGTCTACGGGATCATCCTGCTGCAAGCGTTCCTTGTGCTGCCGATCATGTTCTTCTTCCACGTGGGCACGGGGCGGCGCGCGGAGGACGAGGAGGAGCCAGAGGCGTGTTCCAGGAAGCTGTGGCGCGCCGTGCGGTACACCAGCCTCCTGATGCTGTTCTTCATCCTCCTGGTCGTGGCCGGCTGTTTCATCCCGATCGAAGACGTGGAGCCGCCCAGCAACTCCACCGGGACATTGCAACAGATGCAGCTGCTCTTCCGCCAGGTGCAGCTGGAGCACGGCGAGGGCATCATGGTGTTCGTGCTCAACGTGCTCAACGTCATCGGCATGGTGTTCCTCATTCTGTACACAGGTTACGGCCTGTCCACGCTGCCGCTTGGCATGATCCTCGGAGGAAACGCGCTCAGCGCACAGCGTCAGAGTGTGGAGAGTGAGATCGAGACGCTCGAGGGGCAGATCAGAGAGATGAGGGCGAGGCACGACGGCGGAGACGTGCCCCACTTTGAGGTGGCCCGGCTGGAGCGACTTGAGCGTCAAGTCCGTCTGCTGCAGAGGTCTCGTCATGCATTGGAGCAAAGCGCGCGAAGCTGCGTCAACCGACTTCTGGCCACACTGAGGCCGTTCCAGCTCGTCTTTGGCATTCTGGCTGGTCTGCTAACGCTGCTGGTGTTTGTGTCATTGGGCCTCACTTGCATAGACAAGGCCCTGAACTCTCTCGGACCTATGCACGGCTATGTAGTAGTAAACGGAACCCTTCCCAATCCGTTGGACATCATTCTGGTATATGCTCAGGACGTGTTCCCCTTGGACTATATCATGTACTGCGGCATGATCCTCTTCTTCGTCTTCTGCTCCATGTCCGGCATCAAGAACCTCGGCATCCGTTTCTTCTGGCTGACCATCTACCGCATTCAGGCCTCTCGCACTCCCCCGCAGGCTCTCCTCCTTCTCTGCGCCATTCTCATTTACGTTCTCATGGCGCTCAACGTGCTCATGTTCTCCCTGGTGCCAGACTACACGACCTACGGCTCGCAGCATCACGTGGTAAACACGACCGTCGGGAACTCGACAGTGTTCAGCGTGGAGCGATGCGACGACCTGGAGAAGACGACTTCCGGCTGCGAGATGACGCGCATTGCGTACCTCCTCCTCGCATTCCACTCAAGGGTTTGGATATTTGGCGCTCTCTACTATTGGCTGATGTGGGCGTTCCTGTCGGTCGTTCTGGTTGGGTCTGGAGTTGCGTACTGGAGACTGAGCCGACCGGCAGCGTTGCTGCAAGACGAGGAAGAGCTGTTGGAAGACGAGGAATCGGACCCAACGAATCCTTTCAATAACTAATAAAAGAATTTTACCCAGTAAAATACACTATACGTATACGACGTACCAAGAAATTCTAGTCTAGAATCCCTTGGACGTACATTAACAGCAATCTATACAAAGTCTCTGTGATCCGAATGAGATTAATCCAACAGAACGGCGCATCCATCGTGTCCATAGGGACGTCGTCCATGGCGATGAAGTTGGCTCCAAATGAAGAGCAATTTTGAAACTATTATCATTGTCAAGCTTGGTGGTCAAGTGCCAATAAAATATCATTTTTATGTGAAAACATGAACTACTAAAGAATAGTACGTTGACTACGCTCCAATGCATGGACCTAAGACATGGAACAAAGACAACGTGTTGATAGTTCCAATGAGAACTATCATAGAATAAGCATTCTATGGAGCTACTTCACTCAACGCTGATTGCAAAATAATAAACAAACAGATGCGAAATATATTAGATATTCTTGCAAGTTTTCTATTTATTACAAAATCGACAAAATTGTTTTCACTTGATATAGATTATTAGGTATGGACGGGTACACGATCCCACCTCCATATGGTCGCATCGTCACACGCACAAATGAGCACACGTCCGTCCCTGCTCACACTCGTCTGCCTGATGGCAGAGCCGCACTTGGCGTGCTGCAGCACGGCCACGCGCGCTTCAGCCGGATCCTCCACGTCCAGATCCCAGACGTACGTCTTGCCGATCTGGTTGCCGAGCGCCAGCACACCTTGAGACGCATCCATGCTAAACCGGACGAACCAGATCTCGCAGTCCTTGAAATCAAACTTGTGTATGATGGACGCCTTGGTCTCGGCGGGCTTCAACTCCTCCAGGGACTTGCCCATCGGACCCGGCTTCCAGCACACGATGGAGTTCTCGCAGGATTTGCTGAGGACAAACTTGCCAAACCATCTGCAGCAGTCGACGTAGTTGCGGTGAATGTCCCGAGTGGAGAAGTCCGGAAAGTGGCACAGCTCAGTCGGGAACGGCTTCTTGGACTTCATGACGTTGTGAGTGTAGCTGAGCTCGAAGGTTTTCTTGAGGGCGGGTGTGTTGAGTCTCCAAATCTTGAGCGAATGATCCATTCCGCAGGAGACGATGACCTCGCCCTCCGAGTCAAAGTCGGCACTCAGCACCTCGTCGCGATGGCCTTCCACGCCTCCGAATAGCGCCACGCAATGATCCGTCTGTACATTCCATAGCCGCAGGTTGTGGTCCTTGGACACGGACAGTAGAAAGTTTGGATCTCGCGGATGGAATTTGAGCTCATTGATGCACTGCCCATGGCCCAGATAGTGCTTAATGCACTTCATGGTGGCAGGGTTGAACACCCTGACAATGCCTCTGTTGCCAGCTGCGGCGAGAATGGGCGCGCCCGTCTCTGGGTTGTAGCTCCAGGCGCATGTGTAGAAGTTCTCGTCGGCGTCCGGATCTGCGTAGCACTGCAGCAGCTTGTTCTCGCCGTTGTCCATGGCCTCGTAGATTGTGACGCGATTGTTGCCGACGGTGGCGAACACGGTGGGTTGGTTGGGACCGAGATGGTGGTTCAGGGACACGCCAAAGATGGGCTAAAATGTTACCAAAATATTTACATTATCGAGTTACACTGTGGAAAACTTTACAATATTATTAGCTATAATAATAATACTTGGCACACTTTTAGAATATTGTATTTTTAAGCAGTCTTCTCTACCTGTCCATGATCTTCCTTCCAGAACCCCATGCACTTGTAGTTTAGCTTTGGCGGCTTTGGCCCCGTCGCCAACCCACTGGCGCCAGACTTCCTCTTGGCGGTGAAGGCGGTCGAGCCGCGCTTGCCCTTCCTGCGGCCGCGCGTCCCGCCCGTCGCGCCCGCGACCGGGGTCTCGCTCCTCGACGCCGACGTGGCCTCTGACCTCACGGACTGGCTGTCTGAAGTGGCCCCGCGGTCGTCCGATCCGGTCTCTATTCCCTCCTCCTCCTCCTCCTCGTCCTCGACGATCTCCAGTTCTCCTCCGTCCTCGGCGTCTGACGAGAGCTCCTTGGAGGAGGGATGGCTGTTGTTGCCGCGCTTCCGGCCCGCGGTCTCCTTGTCCACAACCATCTTCAAGCGGGAGAGAGAGAAACTGCACTCTGGGTCTGGGAGATCTTTCTTCGTCCACTTGAAGCCTTTTTTTGTCTCCACTCTCCAGTAGTTTTTTTGTTCCCTTTGCTTTCCGCGGCTGGATTCGTCAACTGGCGATCTTTGTTGTTTCACAGACCAGTCGAGGAAAGGGGAAGTTCCTAAACGACTCTTTTCAGCGCCTTCTTCAACTTCTCTGCGCTTATAGGAACGCTCAAAGAGATCCTTTATTATGACATTTTATTTGATGATAAACTCGTATATGGTATAAATAATTGCATTGTGGGTGCATTATTAATCCAGTTAATTATTTAGAAAAAACTTGTTGGAAATTCATTGATTCATGGTAAAAGACTTATGGAACCACATCCGGATCAATTGAAATATTATTCTTTGCCTCTGTCGACCCTGACTGCTGAGCTCTCACGTTGACGGAGGACGATTTGTTTTGGACAAATTTTCCTGTGCGGCCCCGGCATGGACAGTAAGAACGAATCCTCTGGGTCCTCCTCCGACTTCCCCTCTGAGCTCACCACCCCGGTGGCATCCCTGCACGCCGCCCTCGCCACTCTCGACACTGCCCTCAAGCCACTCATCAGCAACCCGAACTCCTCCTCGAGGGCAACCCAGACGGCGCCGCTCGACTCACCGCTCGATCGCGCCAACCTCGACCTCGCGCCGCTCTTCGCCCTCAACTCGCTCGCCTGGGTGTGGCTGAGAACGCAAGGCGTCAACCCCAGGCCGGACAACGACGAGGAGGAATCACAGGTGTCGGACGCGCTGCAGGCCGAGCTGACGCGCGTCAAGGCCGCGTTAAAGCGGGCGCAGCAGATCAAGGACAAGGCCAAGCGAGCGCGCGTCGACACGGACGCCGCAAAGAGGTTCGTGGCCAGCGGGCTGTGGAAGCCGGGGGACAAGAAGCAGCGGCACGGGGACTCCGATCGCGAGGGCGCCAGTCCTGCTGCAGGGGGAAAGAGGCAGCGGAGGAATTGATCGAGTGCCATTAGAAGAAGAAAAAAGACAATTACAGGGATCAACATGGACGAGCTGTGGGAGGAGATCAGGGAGCTGTCCATGGCAGTTGTGAATGGGACTATTCCGGATGAGGAAAAGCCGGTCGTCAAGAAGAACAAGTGTCTGGAGGAGCCACTTCACGAAATCGTATTCACAGGCGAGGACACGCACGACTACCCGCTCGTCTGCCGTCTCATCGAGGAGTCGGCGCACTTCCCTTCGCCGTCACTCACAAACCTGGTCAAGGAGAAGTGCAGCATGGAGTTGGCGCGAGGGGACCTGCCCGCGGCAGCAGTGTCCCTCTTGTATTCTCAGGGTGTCATGTTCATGCACAAGGCGCTGCACACGCTCATTAAAAACAAGATGAGGAGAGAGGACGCGGGCGTTAAGAAACAAGGGATGGCGAGCCAAAGAGCCTCTCAGAGGGACCTCTTTGCTGAAGACGACGAGGATGACCTGGAAGAAGATGAGCTCGAGCGAACAGAGGACCTGCGGAGGAAGATCCTGGCCCTGCAAACCAAGTCAATGACTCAGCAAGAAAGTCTCGAGCATTACGTGTCAGAGCTACCACCGAACTGGAAGGTGGTTCAGCTGTCCGTGGAGCCGACGACCAGCGTTCGGTTCAAGAAGGAGCCCAAGGCTCAGGCATCGGACCAGAACTTCTCGATGCTGATGACGTCGTTCCTCTGCCGCGATATGGCAGGCACATTAGACGTGACAAGAGTCGAGCCCTTGGATAGCGGCGGCTGTCCTTCTCTCTTGAAGGAGCTGCGCGATGTTGTCAAGCTGCACAAGGAGATTTACAAAGACAAGTCGGATAAGCAGAAGTATGGGAAGGCTCGAAAGGAGATGCAAGACAGGAGCAAAGGCTTTCTAAACTCTGTGGAGAACCACTGGCTGGCCGAAGTCAAGGTTCTGCTGCTGGGAAGGCCCAAGGATGAGAAGAGGGTCGAGGCTATTAATACGGCTGTCAATGCTGCACTTTCAAAGGCCAAGATGAAGGTGAAAGATAGCCTTAAGAATGGGTTTCTCTTCAGTCTGTTTGACGGGGCCAGCACGCTCAGCCAGAAACAGATTGATCAAGCTGCTGCACGAGTCACGAACGTCAAGACTAAGATTCGAGCACTCTCTGCTGAGGTGGCTGCCTTCAAGAGGAACAACCCGGAAGGAGAGACGGTGGAACGCCACCCAATATCGCTCATCCTAGATCCAGATGTGCAGGAGGTGCCCTGGGAGAGCCTGCCAGTGCTCACTGGACTACCAGTGGCAAGGTCGCCGTCAATCTTCTTCCTGTGTGCCCTGTATCAGACCCACATGGAGAGCTCCGAGTCCGTTGCCAAGACTGGCGTTCGCAATGACCACGTCTATTATGTGCTCAATCCCAACCAGGATCTTCCAAAGACTGAGGAGCGGCTCTCGAAGCCGTTTCAGACAGAGTTGAGCCTGGGCCCTGGAAAAGTGGGAGCTTGGCCCACTGGAGAAGAGTTCCAGAAGGCTCTCAGTCAGAAGGACGCTTTCATGTACTGCGGCCATGGCTCAATGATGAAGACCATCACGGCTCAGGAGATTGAGCGTCTGCGCGTGCGTGCCGTGCCCTTGTTGTTCGGCTGCAACTCAGGCAAGCTGGAGCGGCTGGGTCGCACGTTCGACCCCACAGGCACGGCTCAGTCGTATTTGGTCGCATCAGCGCCATCGCTGCTCGGCTTCCTCTGGTCCATCACGGACATGGATCTCGACACGTGGACGGTGGATTTCCTTCGGATCTGGTTGGGCGAGGGCAGGGAGTTTGTGCAGACGGCCGCAGAGCTTAGGATGAAGTTCAAGCAGCTGATGAATGGGGCCGCTCTTGTCGTCTACGGGTTGCCGTCGCTCAAAGACAGAAAGTGAAGATGATGCTAATGCTAACATGAAACGTTGTGGGCTAAATATGTCAATAAATTTGTACAAGACTTATTATGCATTTGTGACAAGACCATCTTTATTTTTAGAATCTTTGCGTTAAAGCATAGCAGAAGTGTTTCTCATTTTAGATAATTATAACACAGTGGTAAGAAAACGTCGCCGTACATACTAATAACAATATATAAAGAGTACCAGGCACGGGGCTATCTTTCGTAAACCTTTGTTCTTTCTTTACTGCATTTAAATCCATTTTTGTCAACGAAAAGTAGAGAATTGGGAAAAATTAACTGGTTTCTTCAACCTGGACTTTCTTCTTCTTCTATCCTTCCGCCAACTGGACTTGTTACAAACAACAATACAAACAATTTTTCTTATTAGCAGGTATTTCAAAACAACAGACTTTGTAATAGTTCTTTCCCTTTTGAACGTTTTCTTGGAGATGGCCTTTCCTTGTAGACGAGACGACAGACACTTGTTAGACGACTTTCTTCTTTCCTTCCTTCTTCAATAGTAGACATTTCACTGTATGAATATTAATAGTAATATGTTAACAGGCAGTAGGCGACGACATTTCTTCTCGACAACGACTTTCACTGTATGAATATTATTAGTAATATAGGATAGAGTGAACGACAGTTTTGAGGCTCACTTCTTCGGATCTGACCATTTGTCTCTTGGAGCCTCTTCCATGGAGTCTGGGCTTGTGTGCGTCAACGACAGTAGACAAAAATGCTTTCGATTGGTTCCTTGCTTCTTCTTCTTTCTTCACTTAATATCGAGATGTTGAAAATAATGCAGGATTCGTGATGACGCGTCGAGGCTGCTTTCTAATTGTCTTTTCGTTCCATTTTTCTTCAATACATCTTTATGCGGGAGACTGAGTTTTTACTTCCAACTTGTGTGAAAAAATATTTGTACCAAGACTATAACGAGAAAAATTACTTTTTTCATTAGCTCACAGGTTGAAGAAAATCTTATTTTAGTAGCAGCGACAGGACATTATTTTCCGTGACGAGAGAAAGGACAGCAGAGATTATTTAGAGAAATGCGAGACAGTGGAAAACGACAAAAATATTCCTTCAAACATCGGCTCTTGCTCGTGATCAGTTACTTGTTTAACGGGGAAAAGGGGCTTCTTCGTAATTTCAGAATTCGCGTCTTGCAGCGAGCGTAATTATATTTCTTCCATTTCTAGACTTTGTGAGAGATCAATAGGAGCGATGTAAACGTCGCAAGTTTTTCCTTTCCTTCCGTCATATGAATCAGCATAAATATAACAATTGCATTCTTTTCAATCTCCAAAACAAAATGCTTTCATTTCAGGGGCATCAATGATCTTGTGTGTTGGGGGCTCATTTCTTCTTCCATAGTAGCTTTGGCGTTTTCTTTGCAATCATCGTGAGACAAGACATCGTGGTTAAGTGACATTTTTTAGGCTTTTCAAACTGGACGCAAAGAGGCGTGTATACGAGCGACGGAGTAAAAGACAAATTGGGGGCGGGGGCTTCGACACATCAAAATTGGGGGAAGTAGTGTTCCTTAGTGTTCGGCACTGAGCTTAAGACTGGTGCTTCTTTTTTGTAGTAGGGGGTAATGAAGATAGAATGAGACTTTGAATGAATGATTGTGGTCTTCAAATGCAGAATGGTCTTCCATAAATGGCTGGCCTTCTAGTAACGGCCGCCCTGGTAGCCGCCATCTCCGCCGCCGCCGCCACCGCCGCCATTGTAGCCGCGGTCACCGCCGCCGTATCCTCCACCACCGCCGCCGCCGCCGCCGCGGCCGCCGCCCCCCACGCCGGCGACTCCGCCGCCGCCGCCCCCGGCGCGGCCGCCGCCGCCGCGGGACCCGC
>LR141809.1:0-11727 GCA_900659605.1 Tisbe holothuriae | reverse complement strand
TTTCGGCACGCACGAAGAAGCACAAAAGCCTAAAAATAGCCAATTTGGGTAACAGTGATGAAGGCGCCTTTTTCTTCCATGGCAAGCAGATTGCCTGAAGCCTTATCGAGGCATAACGATCCCCACCAGAGATGCCGAGTCATGGTCTGTAAATTCACGCAGTGAAGGGGAATGTGTGGCTGAGGTTGACTCCTTTCTTCTTGTCTCAATATTTGCTTTTTGATATGCGTGTGTGTGTGTGTTTGAATAGGGAGGGCATCGTGAGAACCAGAATAACCATTAGACGTGATAACAAATCGAGTCGGGGAATTGTGACAGGACATCAAATTGATGATTCCGGGATTAGATATATTCTTTGGTGATCTCAACGAGTGGATGAAGTTCATGCTACTTTTAGACAGTTTTATGTGCTCATATTGGTTCATTGCTCAACTTACTCTTCGCAACTCTTTAGGTTGTAATCACAATAAAAATCCTTCCATATAGAGCTTCTTCATTCTTTCTCATTGCCTAACATGTACATGGCGCCAATGTAAAGAAGTCCAGCAACAGGGAGTATATCAGAGTGTAATTACACATTTTCTTTAGGGACTGTAACAGAAACGCCTACGGAGAATTTTGCGCGACAAAACGTACAACTGGGTGGGTCGATTTCTTAAACAGGATTCTTCTGTGCAAAAAAACTTTTTTGTACAGCTCAGGATCGGGTTTCTGAAACAATCTGTGCAGTTTAGAGCATATTTAAAGCTTGTATGAGTATGCAAAGCTGGTTTTCTCCAGTGTTAATAATGTCGTTGCTTAGACTAGAATCGCTCTGTCTTGATACCCGTTTATGGTAAAGTAGGTGTGGCGAAAATTACTCAAAGGCAAAAAGAGAATACTATATGCGAGTAGTAGTGAATAATGGTTATGTAATAGCTTTGTCTATATTACGAAAGCGGAGGATATCCACTGAAATAAAATCATTTGTAACATCTTACGACTACAACCATTAAGTGATATATACAGAAAACGAATATATACAACATTACTTAAAGAACTTTCAAGAATCTACGTATAATAAAACGATTCAAATTAAAGGTATCCTTAACTTTTTATCCCTGAATTCTTTCTCGCTCTCTAATGCCCGCAGCGACTCGTTCATGAAATTAATCAACTTCTTGGAACGCCTCCAACACAAAAAAGTGATAAAAATGATCAGCGATGAATAATAGAGAGAGAAAAGAAAAACAGAGAAAGGTTTATAAAAAGCATTCAGGTTTGGGCGCCCACTGCAACTTTGATGACTTAAATCCGTTTGACTGCATGAAATATTGTCTATTTCACAAGCTCACTTTTTGCTTATTTGAAAAGTAATTTCATTTACAGATGCATGATCATATGTCATATTGACGGGTTAATCAGTATAAGCTCCAAAACGTTAACTAAAACGTGCACCATCTTTCTTTCTTTTTAAAGCCACTTTGCGTATTAACGTAATAAACTTTCTAAACTCTTCTTCTTCTCTCTCGCTTCATTGGGACTTAATGAGTTTAGATGGATGGATCGCACTGGGCTGAGTTTAGATATAGTAGACGAAGACGAAGACTCAGCCGGGGTCGTAAAGTATCACCAAAGGTAGGCGGAATAATAGCCTATCTGGCTGCCGCTGCACCAAGCCTAGCTCTTACTTTGCATTAAGAAAAGAGTTAGAAGGTGGACAAGACACTTAAGATTATACTGGAGCTTTTGACTGCCTCCCTTGTTTTGTTCCGAGTGTCCAATACAGGCTTGTGGGTTTTCTCTTTTCTGCACACTCCCCGCTCCGCACCATAGCGGTGTAAAATGCAAATGATCCCTCAAAGAGAAACCTAACGAACGCCCCTTAAACTATCGACAGTGGAAGTAAATACACAGGTTTCGCAAAAGTCTTGGCAAATGCGAATGGCGTGGCGAAAGAGGAGTGCATATGCTAAAGTGAACAATCGGTGCAATTGTAATTTGGCATCTCTATAACGTGGCTATAGCAATTGGCATCCTAAACTCTTCTTCCCCTGTGCATATGTTCCAATACTTTAAACTGCCAACTTAGCTCCATGAAAACAAAATGTAAATACGCGCATAAACAATCTTGATTCTCATTCAACAACATGAATGAAGATCACAAATACAAGGAGAAAAGAATAATAATAGTAATAAAAATATGCATTACAAAAGGTGAACGCTCAAAGAATGAAAGATAAAATATCATAATAGAAAACGGACCCTTAGAAAAGTTTCAATGTAAAAGGCAACCCTCTTATTAAATACTGGGTAAATTTCAGTTAGAACAAAATGTAAAATATTCCTTCAAGACTGCGATGCTACTTCGTGACTTTTATGATTATTTTTGGACCTTCCATATATAGACATAAAATAGCACTGGCAGGCGACACAGATGTTTCTTTTGTTTTTGTCTCTTTTTGTGTTTCGAGCCTCTTTTGGGAGTGAAGCCATGCAGGCAAAATAAATTGTTTCTGGCTTTGACACACTCAAAACAAAAAAGAACATGCGGCGATTCGCGTAAATTCAAAGGTTTTGCAAGGGTCAAATGTATTTCAAGTCGTTTGCTACTGGGTGGTCTTGTCTTCTGAGGCGGTCTCTTTTAAAGTCTCCGTAATCAAATAAGGAAACACGATTTAGCAAAACAACATACGAGTATGTACAAAAGAGGTCAAATTGTGCGTTATATATTTAAAGCTTCTTAAGGAGTTTGGGATTTATCTCCTGTCAATGGACTGCATGAAGAAAAGAGGAGAAGAATGTCACAAGATTTACGGAAAACAGGATTAAAATGAGTAGGAGTTGGCAAATTGGAGTCCTGGTTAAAAGACGGGTTTGGACAGTTGTAGAATTAAATATAAATAGAAAGAAATGCATTGATTTATATGTTTTTATAGATAACCCTAATTTTGATGTTGTTTAATTGCCTTATCATAATTCTATTTGTAAATTAGACCGTCAGGCACTCAGTCTTGTGATTATTTTCCAGTCTGGACTTGTCACGACTCGATCTTGACTGACCAGCAGCAGAGAAATCATTGATCGGATTTTTATATTTCTTTGGCCAGCTCTGGATTTGAAGTTCGTGAGCTGAATATTCAAATAGCTGCAAAATTCCCCATGCAATGCCTAAAATAAGCTAGGAAGTTTCAATCTTGGGTAATATAAAACACGTCGCATTAGAGAGAATGGGAAAAGAATGTGTTGGAAAAAATGCAATCTTTCCAGATCAGAGGTCTCAAATCTGTTGTAAAAGAGGCGCCTTTTCTTCCCTCAGGGCTGATACTAACACCTATTTTAAGACTTCAACTAGCTATTTATATAGCAAAACTTAACAAAATGGCATCCCTGTTTTCATTTTTTACAACCATTGTTATCAAGACGTGTGATCTGCGTTTCCTTCGGATTAATTCGCCATCTTTTAAAGCAAAAACTCCTCTTCCCGCCCCTTGATCATCTAAAAACCCTCAACAATGCAAAGGCATCTAACATGAGGTTACATTATAGTATAAGCCACTTTTTGCCTTCTTCCAGCTGAAAATGTGATATGGAATCAGCAAGCAAATAAATGTAATGTTCCTGCGGAAGAGCGAGAGAAGACGTAATTATGGGGCTTACGTGACGCAACCTGGTGGCAGCTTTAAGACGTATAATGGAATTGTAATCATGAGATGAAGGTCTTTTTACGATGTACGTGGGCCTTGCATTGTTAAACCTTTGGGCGGGGAGTGATAATATGATCGAATTTAAACACTCTAGATAAGATCGGCATCGATCTTTCTCGAGTCGATTTTTCTTGCACGTGTTCCGCCCAATGTTAATTCTCCTTTCGACTTCCTTTTCTCCTCGTCGTCGTCGTGAAATATAATACGCCCGAAAATTACTTCAAGGCCGCGAGTGTGGAATGTAGTACAATCAAAGGCGAGAATTATATGTTTATTTCTTCTTCTTCTTTCAGACCCTGACTGCCCAGATTGGTAACGTTCTGGACTTGGAGGAGGTGGACAAGGGGCTCGACGACTACAGAAGCACAAATGTACTCAGCTTTGACCAGTACAGATATTATCTATTCAAAGAGGTAAGAATAGAACATGATTAGGGGACAGTTTGAGGTTGTTTTGGACTTTGCTAGTTTGACAAAAGAACGGATTTGTTCAGCATATGAAAGTCAATTATAAAGGCATGATTTCCTTGGCAGCAATCGAGTTTATTCCGTGTGATTGTTTTTGTGTCTATCACTGAATGACGCCTTCTTATCAGATTGGATGAACAAAAAGGAACATTCCTCAAGGGATGAGGATGCCAAGTACAGAATACTGTAAGGAACTAAAGTACTTACTATTATATTAAAGACACAAACTGGCAACCCTGGTGGCATCTTGAAAAGTGTTGAATCGTAGAAAATAACGACGATGAGGATGACAAATGATTAAACTCGAGGAATGCTGCTGAGATCGACAGGGAACATGAACGACCTTGAGAGGGATCTTTCTTCCCAAGCAAAGAAATGGGCATAATAATAATGTCACATTGGCCTGCTAAATATATCCCCGTAACGAGCGGCAAAAGAGCTCCTTTTCAAAGCATGCAGTTTCGAGATGGAAGAATTATGACACAAGCGAGACGAATGCATCCGTTTAACTACCACCGAAAGGAACCGAGCTGCAATTTGAACTTTGCGATCCTCTTTAAACCTTTAAAAAGTGCATGATACATTGTGACAAGACATGCCATGAATGGTTGCCAATTTAGTACAAAGTCACGTTTTTCAGGTGTTCTCCGCCCTCCCCGACGAAATGACCGCCGAGGAGCAGCACAAGCACGAGTCGTCCCTGGACCAGGTCTGCTGGTCCCTCTGCGCCTCCAACTACACGAAGCGCGACAACCCCGTGTTCCCCGACGACTGCCTCTACAAGCTCTTCCGCATCTTCTGCATGCTCGGCGACATGGTCGAGAACGACGACGGCATCGTGGAGGTCGACATGGCCGCCGGAGAGGTCGAGAACGTCGCCTACCACCTCATGATGAACCTCGGCCGAGGGCCCGAGTGGGATCCCGAGGACTTTGACTCGGTGGCCAGCGTCATCTCCGCGTTCAAGTTCGGCATCGTGGTCACCGTGTTGGAGAGCAAGTACGCCAAGGACGTGGACGAGGGCGGCATCAGGGAGGCCGTGACAGACGTGCACGACTTTTTCCTGCTCGACGTTGTGAAGAAGGGGCATCTGGGCAAGCGAATGGATCTGCTGCCCGCATTCCGCGATCACTACTTTGTCCTGCAGCCGCACAAGCTGACCTACTTCAACGGGTCATCGCAGCGAGAGCGGCGTGGGGAGATCGCTCTGGACGCGCAGACGCGGGTTGAATCCGTGCCCGACAATGTGTCCAAGTCCCCGCTGAAGCTCAAGTCGCCCGGCAGCAAACATCACAGCAAGTTCACCCTGCACGCCAATGAGAAAACGTACGAGTTCCAGGCTGCAGACCACCGCATGCGTCTGCAGTGGCTGTCCGCCTTCCGCACTGCTGCTGAGCACAGCGGGGCAGAGGTCCGCTACCAGCGTCAGCAGCTGGAGAAGCGTCGTATCGCGCGCGAGGAGGAGAAGGAGCGCGAGGACGAGGACGACGACATTGGCGCGCAGCTGGAGCACGAGAAGCGCGCCCGCGAGGACGCCGAGGAGAACGCGGCGACGCTGGCGCGGCAACGCGAGATGGACGAGAAGAAGATGAAGGAGCTGGAGAACATCCGGGAGCAGTTGGAGTCGCTGCTGGACGAGGAGAGGCAGGCGAAGAAGGATGAGGAGATTGTGCGCACGTTGCAGGCCAGGATCTTGAACGAGGAGTGGGCGCGCAGGGAGACGCTTGAGCGGCTGCAGGAGGAGCAGAAGTCGCTGCTCGACTCGGAGAGGAAGAAGAGGGAGGAGTTCGAGCGGACGCAGTCGGAGAAGGAGAGACAGTTGAAGGGTAATTTGTCTTTAATTCATTTAGGATTTAATTATTTATTAATGTTTTCTAATGTACTTCAACAGAGGCCCAACAAAGAGTGGAGGAGATGGAGAATGAGCGGCGGAAACTTGACCGACAACTGAATCTGGCTCAGGAGAAGACCAAGAGGGCGAATCTGGGACAGGAGGTGCTGGAGGCTAAAATGAAGGTAAGAGTCAACCGACAAGCAATTTCACAATCATTAATCAATATTAAATTGATATTCATCTCAGGTGAAACAACACGAAAAGAGCGTTGACAAGGACTCCCTCTCCCGCATGACATCACTCAACCCGTCCGCGTCATTCTACGTCCGCAACCGCGCCGCCGGCACCGGCGTCCCAGGCGCCGAGCGCACCGGCGGCGGCTACATGCCGATGCGCTCAGCGTCCATGCGCGAGACCAGCTACAGCAGGAGCATCCGGCGGCGGCAGCGGGGCGGCGCTGGCCCGAGCGCGCTCGGCAGTCAGCATCAGCTGTCCCCGCACGTGGTGGCCGGCCAGGGCGACTCGCTCAGCGTCAACAACATGCAGGCGACGAGTATCGAGGAGGTGCCCGCGCCAGTCGAGGCCAACGGGCATAATTAATAATGGAAGTTGATAACCAATAATAATATTTTAATATGCTTCGAGTGGATGGATATTCGCGGATAAATGGAATCAGCATTAGAGTGCTATGATTAAGAGCTGAACAATTGGTGCTTGTACAGATCATGTGTAAAGTTGTGTTCAGTATGTTTACATTTTACAAAGAAATTTATGAATCGAGAGATTAAATACAAAGCTTTTATATTTGCTAACTCACTTATATTTTTATTACGCAATATTTAAGCGTGACTGACTTTATTTTATGATAATTAAACAACACTTTAAAATCACGCGCATTAAATGCATTAGTCTAACACAATGATTACGCATTTGAAACAAGATCTGAAGGAATGTATGCATGAGAAATGTTACTATCTAATCGGAGTCTGAGGCTCTCTCCGCCTCCTCGGAGTCCTTGGCCCCCTCCGAGTGGCCGCTGTCCGAGGACGTCTCGTCCTCCTCCGCGTGCGTGAACCCTCCGTTGGCGTACCCGTTCGCCATCGCGACCTCCTCCTCGGCGAGCTTCGTGCCCGCGGCCTTCCGCTCCGTCGTGATGTGCGAGAGCGCGTCCAGCACCGTCGGGAACAGGTTGTCCGTGGACATCTCGAATTTGAGGAACATTTTGACGGCGGCACCTGAAAGAGGAGATAATTTGCGAACGTATTATGCTGATGTTTTATGTAAATGTTTGCTTATTGATTACGTTTGCATCCCGATAGTAGAATCTTTGTTCCCTTTGTGTTCTTGATCCAGGCTTTGAGGCCTTTGCATGCACTCTGGTCAATGAAGGGAACGTTGGTCATGTCGAGAATCACAAACTGAAAGAAGACATTTAAATGCCATGATTTAGCCAATATAAAATGATGTTTACCTCTTTGTGTTCCTCCGGCAACCGTTTGATCTTTCTGTACAAATTTGTAAAGACGGTCTCAAAGTTGGCATAACTCAATTGCCCGCCAATCCTGAACACTGGCGCCTGCTCCGGGCGAATCGCGTACTCGCAGTCGTCCACCTCAGCAACGATCCCGGTCTCACCCACCGGCGCCACCTCGACCAGGTCAACATTGTAACCGCGGAACACGAGGAGCAGCAGGTTCAAGCAGATGCCGATAAACAGTCCGGAGTCAATGTCCAGGAGGATGACGGCGATGAACGTCGCCACCCAGAGCAAGGCGTCCAGCTTTGACTTCCTGTAGAACACGGGCAGGTCCTTGTACTGCCACAGCATGCCCTTCAGCGCCACGATGATGATGGAGCCGAGGATGGCCTTGGGCAGGGGCTCGAACCACGGACCCGCGAACAGGATGACGAGGATGAGGATGCCGATGGACACGATGGAGGTGAGCTGCGTCTTGCCACCGACGGCCACCTGGACCGAGCTCCGGGACATGGACGCGGACGCGGGCAGGCAGCTGAAGAAGCAGCCGACGAGGTTGCCCGCGCCCTCCGCGATCATCTCCTGGTTGCCGTCGATCTTGTAGTTGTACTTGATGGCGAAGATCTTGGCCATGGAGAGGGTGATGCAGTAGCCGACGATGGCGATGACGAGCGAGTCCACGATCAGCTCGGAGAAGAGGCTGGATTTCGGCACGGCGGGGGCTGGGAAGCCTTTGTCCACGTGGCCGACGATGGGGACGTCGTACTTGCCGTTGAGGTCACAGAAGTAGGAGATGGTCGTGCCCAGGACGACCACGATGAGCTGAGCTGGGATCGGGAAGCTGCACTTTTTCTTCACGCGAGGCTGAAAGGAGCATGATAAGTGCATGGTCATTCTGCGTGTTAAATGTGTTCTAAAACAACGCTTACCTTTAGAATTTCGTCATTGATAATGAGCAATGTGATGCAAATAGTCGATATAATAATTGCCACTCCGTTGATCTCCTCCCACCGTTCTATGAGCTCTGCCAGGATGAGCCAGATCTTGAGCGGCCCGTCGTGCGACCCCAGCGACACCCCGAACAGCGCCTTCAACTGCGACGCCATCACGTGGATCGCCGCGCCCGTCGTGTACCCGGACACCAGCACGTCGCTCAGAATCCAACTCAGCTTTCCAAGGCTCAGAATGGCGAAAATCGCCTGCCAGATTCCGGCCAACAGGCACAGCGCAACCACAATGTCGACGTCCGTTATGCTGGGGTCGGGCGGGTCGTCGGCAGCGCGGCCGCCGCCCCAGATGGACCCGAAGCTGAGCGAGTGGAGTCTGCTATCCGTGCTATTGTCTCCGCCTTCAAGGGCCTCGTCCGCCAGCGTGGACGTGACCGCGGACCCCACCAGGATCGACGTCAGCGGGTTGGTCCCGATGGAGACGTGTCTGGACGGGCCCAGCAGCGTGTACATGACGACCGGGAACACGGCCGAGTAGATGCCCACCATCGGGTTGGTCTCCGCCAGACTGGCGTATGCCATCCCCTGCGGGATGTGCATGATGGCGACGGTGATGCCGGCGATGATGTCATTGCTGAGGTCGTCCCTGATGCTGTAGTTGAAGAGCCAGTCGGTGAGCGGGAGGTACGTGTTGAAGAACTTCTTCCACGACTTGGGGCGGGTTTTCAGTTCGGGGGCAAAGTCTTTGAATGTTTCTGGAAGGAAAATAAAGTTATGAACGGACCAAGAAATACTTTTTAGGCATTTTTTTAAATGGACCTGTTGGTATATTGCATATTGTTTCCTTAGAAATGCCTATTTTTCGAGTACACTCGTAGAGAAATACAGTGTATTACTTAAACACTTTATTTTTTTTATTCGCTTAAATGTACGAGATAGATATCTGGAGTACACACGTGCTTGTACTTGTGTATTCATCTTCGGTTAATAAATACATTAAATACGTACACTGACGGGTCAAACGAGGCCGACTCTGTGTACGAATACTGAACGATGAAGATAAATGTGAATTACATCATCTTTGAGACAGTTCATCAATATGATAAGTCAATGATCACGTTGCGGAGAAATGCAAGAAAAGTAGTTGTATTTAAACGACATTTTTAAGCCCTGACTATTATCGTAAATGTGCTACATTAATATTGCCTGTATTTAACAATATGTATAGCATTATAAAACTGTATTAAAAGTTCAGGTAATAATAAAGAGGCATACCCTTGCTTTAAGGCGATTGTAACAAGCCATCGTGCATTTTCGCCGCTACCTACAATGCCATGAATAAGTAAAGCAAATATTATATAATTATCGCTAAAACAGGAAATAAATCCCTACATAAATACATACATACAAGTCAAACTTGCACGGGGAATAAAATTCCATAAACATCCAAGTGTATGTAAGGGTACATTGTGATCTTACTTGATCATACAGTAAATCACATTCATTGTATCATTGCATTGTAATGTACGAGTACACGCAATATGCAAAATATCCGCAAGAGCATTAATTATGGTAAATTAAGGTCAATGCAACTCGATTATATATAACAAAATAAAATATTCTTTTGTATAACTAGAGTTGCAATTGTTTTAGTCGATAAAGTGGTTTGCAATTAAATGTTGCATGGTATATCCGCTTGAAAGATTGCTTTTCTTAAGCTTTCTTCTCCTTTCAGAGTACTAAATGCGCTTACTTTTTCTCTCCTCCTTCTTCCCCGTGACCTTGTTTGTCTCCTCAAAGTCGTACCCAGACCGGTGAATGTCAATCATCTTGAATCACACTTTTATTATGCCCACAATGAGTCCCCAGGGTCCAATTACAACCACTTTACACACTCACTGCTGATGGGTCTCTGAGGCCTCGACTCAGCTCCAGGCCTTTTTATAACAACAACAATAGCTCAGGTAACTGCGCGCGTCGTCGTCATTCTTTTAAACTTACGATTGGCTGATTCGTTAGAAAATGAGGCCTTGAGGGTTTTTTAAAGGGCGGCCTTTTTACTTAAAGATTACGGAATATCAATAACACAAATCGAGGAAAAACGACTTCTGAGATATGGAAATGTGCTACGGGAACAGGATTTAAAGTGTAACGGGATTCTTGTGTGTGTACCATGATGCGAAAATATGTTATCAATAGCCGGCTTTTAAGAAAGGAGCCATTCTTCTTATCCCATTTAAATGTATTTTCAACAATTTGTTTAATTCAATTCAGTATATTATGCTATTTTAACCATTCCTAACGGGTCATGGACGCATTTTTAATATGCATAAAAATGTCTTAAATATTGCGTGACGGCAACCAACATCTAAAGGGATTTCCCCACAATAATATTCAGTTTAATGAATACATGTTGAATATAATTATTGTGTGCATCGAAGTACATCAAACGAGGAAGACCCAAAATATGCAGTCTGGAAATAAGAGAAAAGAGGAAAAATATCTCCCTGATACAAGTTGACGTTTTCGCTGAGCAAAGATGGACAAACTCGGCTGTTTTTGCACTATCATTCTGACGCAAAACCATTATCAATGCATGGTAAAACAAACAAAAGTGCGGTCTGGTTTCTAATCACTTTTATATCGCCTTTAATTGGTGTGAACATTAATCGCGCTTGAGTCATTGAATTATATTGAGCAATGCAATCTTAATTGTACTCGACAGTTCATATCTCATAAGGATGTTTTTGTCTTGTTTGCTTAACCCGGGAGTGCAAAAAAGACCCTTAAGAAATTATGAATGATTTTTGAAGTATCTTCTTTGGATTTGACGTCAGACGGGAAGAAGATTATTCGAGAAACTATTCGGTAAAAAACAATTCATATTTGAGCCTCAGAGTTAGGAATGCTTTTTGTAACATAAAATCCTGTTCTAATTAAATCAATCAATACTTTTAAAAGTGGAGCATACGAGAACAAAATCAAATTTGGGCTATAGAATAATTAGAATTCCAAATAACATTTACGTTATTAAATAGATACTCGTATATTGAATAAGATTGAGGATTCCTCTGATAATTTCATTGGTATTATTTCCACCGCATAATCATATACAGCAAACGGTATATTTCCCCTTCTTCGTCTCCCAGTTCCAACTTTCTCGATTGCGACTTGATTGATCGAGCAGAGAAAATAAAGAAGAAGCGTTTCAAACTCATTTGTGTGATAACAACATTGGCGCGAGTGAGTCATCGTCCATTATTGACGTTCAGGATTTGAATGGTTTTAGCTTTTAATTGATTGAAGAGAGAAGAAA
>LR141808.1:0-11729 GCA_900659605.1 Tisbe holothuriae | reverse complement strand
GCTATTGCAATGAACCTGAAAAGGTAGTACCCTAAAATATATAAAAAGGGATGCATAGCAAATATTTAAAAAAAAAGGGAATAAAGGGTAGGAAGCTTTTCAATGGATCTTAACATAGTCATCTGCAATCTGGTTAATCACTGCACTGGTCTATTATCGTGACCCCGCTCAAATAAATATATATTTAAAAAGATTCCGGGGCATTTCCAATGAAGTTCATGGAAGCTTTCACTAGTACTCTTCTAAATGGAATCTCTGCGTTACATTACGGTCACCTCGCGAGGAGAAGTGTCCTGGCCTTGGTCATGCTGTCGATGGGTGTCCAAGAGGCATGAGCTAACGTCAAAAAGTTTCCCCAAATGTTATACTTTTTCTTCTTTATATTTTCTCAACAATTAAGAGTATCTCGTGTAATTGTTGAAAAATGTTAGTAATGTTTTACAGTTGTTGATTGTTTTCACTAGGTGCTGTCCCAGGGGGTATAGCCATCTAGTTTTCACTAATAAAATCATATCATCTCAGAAACCCGTTCTGCTCCGACATTTTGGCAGCAACAAAACCTTGTGGAACATTCGTTTGGGGTTTTGTGGCACCATGAGTGAGAACAATGCGGTAGCTGACACCTCATTTGTTGAGGTTAATTCTGAACAGGAGCAGGAAATGAGTCCAACAGAGGTAGAAGAGAGGTTGATTCAAGAAATAGGTGCTGATATACCAGTGGAAGTAGAAAGTATTAAAAGGAAAAGTGATTCCAAGTCTAAAGAAGTGGTATGTGAAATTTGTCTTAAAACATACAGCAACAAATATAATCTCAAACTACATGTTAATCGCATGCACCAAGATGAAAATCGAACATCCAAATGCCCTACTTGTTCAAAAGAAGTTTTAAAAATCAATTTAAAGCAGCACATTAGGCTTGTACATGAACTACCTTTTAGTTGTCAAATGTGTTTAAACCGTTTTCCAGATGAAATGACTTTAAGGGAACATTCAGAATCTTGCAATACTAAAGAGAGATTCCCATGCCCCCAGTGTTCTACAGAGCTTTACAAGGAAGTATTTTGTTTCTGTACATGTTAAAACTGTTCATCTGAGAGTTGGTATTACTTGCCCCCAGTGTGCAAAGGTTTATCAATCTTCCAGAGTCCTAAAAGAGCTCTTTCGCTGCACTCATGATGGAGACAAACCTTTTGCATGTGAGATTTGTGAAAGGAATTTTGCTTTACAGCGTAGTCTGGATTTACACATTGATAGAGTTCACAGGAAACTGGGAACATTTGCATGCAAGCTCTGCAGCCAAAAGTATGCACAAGTTAGTTATCTGAATAGACATATGAAGGCTGTTCACGACAAACAGAAGCAAAAGATATATAATTGTAAAAATTGTTCCAAGACTTTTCTCTACAAACCTGAGCTTTTTGTTCACATCAAGAATGACCACCCTAATTATAACAAATCTGAGACTTGTGATATGTGTAACAAGGTCCTCAGTTGTATTACTGAGCTTAGAAGGCATATAAGTAATGTTCATAATAAGGAAGCACAATACCATTGTCATATTTGTGCTAAGAAATGTGCAACAAATGAAAGCAGAAGAGCTCACATAAAGCTTATCCATGAGAACATCAAGCCAAATAAATGTGATCAGTGCAGTTATTCTTGTCGTGGTAGGCAGGATATGATGAGACATAAAGCTAGCATGCATGATGGTCCTCCACCATTTAAGTGTGACAAGTGTGGCAAAGGATTCCCTAGAGCAGACTCTTTGGAAATTCATGTGAATGGCACCCATCTTAATAAAAAACCAATTTCTTGTGAACATTGTACAAAAAGCTTTGTACGCCCTGCTGAGTTAAGTAAGCACATGAAAAGTGCACATGGCAAGCCATTTGAGTGCAAAAATTGCTGTAAAAGATTAGCAAGCAAGCAAGGACTAGCTAAGCACAACAAAAGGTACCATTGAAATATGTGTACTACATACTATTCCACCTACACAACTGAAAAAAGACTAATATACAACTCTTTTTAAAAAGGAATGTTTAGGCTCATGAAGAACCATGCCATGATGCATAATACACGTGCATTGTGAGCCCACTGCGCCGTATTCATAGTGTACATCCGTTTGGACATTATTATTATTGAGAGTGTCTACTGTTTAGAACAAAAAAGTCAAGAGTCACCATATATTTTCTTGTAAAGTATCGATTTATTTGGTTTCATTTCCTTGCATTAACTTCAATGACAGTTTTACGCATAATAAAGATATTTTCTTCTTCTTCTTCCTAATAATGCTTGTTAAACAAAGCCGGCTTTGCAAATAGTCTTCAAATCCTTGTGCGACATCAGCAGCATACTCTAATAATAATACAACATATTTTAGTTCTTCATGGTGATTGGCACGGCCCTCTGCCCGTTCTCCACCCTCTTCACCTCCTTCTTGGGCGCCGTGATCATGAGAATCCCATCAGAGCTGAGGTTGCTCGTCACCCGACCGGCCTCACAGCCCTCGGGCAGCGTGTACTTCCGCGAAAACTGCCTGCTCACAAACTTGCCCTCGCCCTTCTCCTCATGCTTGCCCTCCACGCTCACCACGTTGCCCACGATGTTGACCTTGACCTCCTCGGGGCGGTAGTCGTGCGTGTCCAGGGACACCTCGAACTTGGTCGAGTCGTCCTTGGTGCGGATGACCTGCTCGTCCTGGTTCAGGCTGCTGAAGAAGTCGCTGGGGAAGAGCATGCGCTTGTTATTGGAGGACGAGCTCTCTGTGGTCGTGGTCATGTCCTTGGTCATGTTGTCGGTCATCATGCTGGGGATCATCCAGCGACGGGGGAAGAACCAGGGAGCGAAGAAGTCGTCCTTGTCAAGGGACATCATATCCTAAAATATGAAGAAAACGTTAGAAAAAGGGCACACACTCCAAATATTGCTTACAAAAGGTTCCTGCCATTGATGAATATATTTGTTCCTAGGTTCCAGCCATCTTTTTCGTTGCACAATTCTTTCTGTGTAAGTCTAAATTGCTCAAAGTTCTATTCATGTCTGCATCAAAGTATTTGATTTTACCATCCTTACCTTGGTCATAATGTCTCTGACATTATCCGACTTTTGCTCCTCCCTGGAACTCTTCCTATCAGAGCTGGAAGACTGGACGGAGCTTGAGCTCATGTTGTTGGAGCTTGAGCTCATGTTGTTGCTGCTTGTTGAGCTGTCCATGGACTTCATCATCTGCTCCCTGCTCCTCTCGGCGCGCTCCCAGAACTCCCTCGACTCCTTCAGCATGTCCCGCTTGATCTTGTCAAAGTCCTCCCAGGAAGACTGGAAGAACTTGTCGGAGAAGAAGGAATCGCGGAGGGTCACGGGAACGACAGACATGTTGATTGTGTGGTTGTTGTTTGTGGTTGTTGAAGCTTGTTGCTTGTGCTGTTGTTGTTTGTAAACTGAATGTAGATGCTCCACAGTGCCCTGGTTTTATAATACTGGGATTTCGGTTCAGGAACAATCGGGATATTTCAGGATTTAGAGCACATCAGGGGCTTTAAAAATGCGCGGAAGAGTCTGTTATATTCTAGTGCATTTGAGAATGATCTCATCCCCGCTTTCTGTTTTGTCCGTCGTTTTCGCCCCTTTTGCGGCGGCATGCGCGCAAGATAGATGCTCGAATAGGCGAGATGTGTGCTTTAATATGACATTGAAATTTACTACGAATACATTGTATATTACCTTGAAAAATGCACTTAAGTAGCCGTAGTGAACTTTGAATTATGTAATATATATGTTGCATACTTTAAGTCTTTAACTGGCCCTTCTAGTTAATTTCATGTCTCAGATCTCCGTTAGCAGCTACCTATTCCAGTGCCTCTCTCGCCCATTCATACCCAATGTAGCTTTTGAGTGCGTAGGTGTTTCCCTGTTCCCGAAGCTTCTTCTTCTTCGTGTTATTTCATGATCGCGCAAACTGTTTCCAACTGGCGGACAGTAGGTAACATTTGATGTAAAACATGAACATATTGAAAGTATCTTTTCCTAGTAACATTAATACATATACAAGCATGATTAAAATCAACTTGTTAAGAATTTTATACATTTTATATCACATAACTTGTAATAGCAAAGTAAAGATAATCATTACAGCTCCATTCCTTCATGTGATGACGCATCGTCGGTGCATTCGACATTTTCAACCTGTTTTTGGAAGTCGCTCGTATTTTTGTGGGGGATGAGGGGAAATTGACAGCAGGGAGATGAATATATATCAACTTTGATGGGATAACCTTTAAATACTTCAAAATTTATCTTCTTATACGGTGAAATAAAGAATTTGATTACTGTACCCAGAGGTAAATTAGTAAACTATCGCGAGTTATTTTTTAAATATAAATTGTAAGAAGAAGAATGCATGTATCAGAACAACCGACTGCAATGAAGAAGAAAAATCATCAAAGAAGAGATATTAACGTTAGGTACGTATTTGCCAACTTAAAATCCAATATTTTGCAAGTCTGTATCTGGCAACTGTTTGTTCCTAGGCGTGGTTTTATCATGCAAATATAATCGCATGTGAAATTTTGGGCGTTGAAACGTTTGATGTTTGAAATGACATCATAATGTACATTGTGTACTGATCACAGGAATTCACTTGGCCAAAGGCCAATTTGAGTATATAAAGAAAGCAAAGCCCAGTCGGGAATGTAGTCGAACCATGATTGTTACGTGGAATAAGAGAATAAGGTCATTTACTAAATCTTTATTGAGATAGACATTTAAAGATGAAAGCGTCGATGACACGAGCAATTGTTTTGTTTGCATACTTTTATTTTTCAGATCTGTATCAAGTAGTCAATGTTGGCAACACATTAAGAGAATTTTCTAGCAAGAATAAAACTTATCAGAAGTCATAATATTAACAATTCTATCAATGTAATACAAGAAGTGTCTAGACGCCGCCGCCGGAGCGCTCCATCTGCTGTCCGTACCGCCTGGGCTCATCATCATCATCATCGCCTCGCTCGGTCTCGCGCCCAGCCAGGTGGGCGAACTTGGAGTGGGAGATGGCGCCGGACTTGATGGCGGAGATGATCTGAAAATAGTTGAATTATAGAGTCAACAGGCTTATGCCATAGAGTTATATGGAGAACACGAGGAGTTTAATACGTCAATGCTTACCTGAAGGTATTCCTCCAGCTCCACCTGCCCGTTCTGGTTGGTGTCAATGTCGCGAAGCAGCCTGGAAAAGAATTTACATGGTTAATATATTTCATAATGTAAAGGCAGACACTTCAGGGGATAAAAATCGTTTAAATACGAAAGGAAAAATGTAAATTTAGGTCACACAAAAATGGATGGAATATGAAAAAGGGGGATTCCAAAAATCATTGCCAAACCTCGTCGACGTGCTACATGTTATCAGCATCATATGAAAAGAGAGAGAGGAAAAGGTCGGATGTTAACCAAGGAATATTATCTACAGAATATTAATAGTGAAACTAATTTACAATGCTTAAGGAAAACAACCCTGTATTTTTAACATATTCAAAGTACTATGAAGTTTAAATACGTTTCCATTTGACTCACACGTGGAGGTCCTCTCCGTTAATGTTCTCCCCGAGGTTCTTGAGCGACTCCCTGATGTCGTTGAGCGAGACGAATCCCTTGCTGCCCTTGTCCAGCCGGTTGAAGCGGCGGACGTGCTCAGCAATCTCAGCCTTGGACAGCTTGATGGGGATGTTCTCGCGGGACGCCTTGTTCACGTCCTTGCCCATCTCGGTCTGAAAATAACGGATGATCACCCAGCTAACTTGCTAATGAGCAGCAGTACCTTGAGGAAATTGATGGCCATCTCCTGCTGCCTCTTCTTCTCCGCGCTCGACCAGCCCAGCTCCTCAGCCATGATCTCCACCACCCTGGGCAGCGCTTCCTCAGCCGCGGCCACGTTCAGGAAGGACAGCCTCAGACGGCGGGCGAGCACGTCGATGGCGGTGCACGCGTACTCGCGGACGGCGTAGCGGACTTCGGCCTCGATGTAAGGGTGCTCGACGTGGAGGCGCTTGCCAACGATGGGCCAGCGTTTGCCGGTTAGGCCGGCGAGTTTGGCCACGGAGAACGCCCTGCAAAGATATCATTATATATGTTTAATACTAACAGTATATTCACTAACCTGTCTCCGTATGTCTCGGCAAGATGCTGCGCAACCGCCGAATCGACCCCCACGTCCTGTACCAGCCTGATGAACAGCGTCGGAGTCCAGGTGTGTCCGCCCTCCAGCAGCAGCCCGTCCGTCTGAGACTCACTCTCCGGCTCCAGTGCAGCGCTCTTGACGGCGGCGTCCAGCGTCTCCTGGGCCATCGTGCGGTAGGTCGTCCACTTGCCGCCGGCGATCGTCACCATGCCTGTGGAATATAATGTGTGTTTACGATTTCCATCAACTATTTATATGTACCTGAGACGTCATTGACGTGAATGACATGATTCCTAACGAGACTCTGCGTGTCCGTCTTGTTGGGGTCCTTGACCAGCGGCCGGATTCCGGACCAAGCGCTCAGCACATCACCACGGCGGACTTCAATGTCCTTGGCGAGGTAGTTCTTGACCTGTAATCAAGACGTTTAAGACCCATTCCAGTTAAACTGTAGAGCAGCAATTACCTCATTGAGAATGAACATGATATCCTTCTCCGATGGCCCGGGGGAGGTGGTGACGTCGCAAGGTGTGTCGGTGGTGCCAGCGACGGTCAGGCCCTGCCAGGGGAGGAAGAAGATGACACGGCCGTCGGACGTGGCCGGGTCTGAAATATACTTGATTAGCAAATATTGAGATTTTTAAGCCCTATCCTAATTACCAAGAAGACCCATGTTGGAAGGAGAATAGTAGTCTGGCAGGATAATGTGCACACCGGCCGACGGACACACAATATTCTGGACTGTGGGGTCGTCCATCTTCCTGATGGAGTCTGTGAACGGCCCCGTGGCGTTCACCACTGCCTTGGCCTTGGTCACCCACTCCTCTCCGGTCAGCTGGTCACGCATGCGCACGCCCTCAATGCGCCCATTGGCGTCCTTGACCAGACCGGTGGCCATCGTGTGGTTGGCAATGTTGGCGCCCATCCTACGTGTGATTAGTTTTATTGACAAATAAGACAAGTATCATTATAAAGTAATTCATTTATCATTACCTGGCAGCGGTAATCGCGATGGACAGGTTCATCCTGGCGTCATTGTGAGACCCGTCGTAGTAGACAATGGCGCCCTTGAGTTTGTCGCTCTTGAGCATGGGGAACATCTCGAGCGCGCGAGTCTTGTTCAGGTAGTAGGACGATTTGAGGCACTCGTCGCCAGAGACGAAATCGTATGCCTTGATTCCGGCCCAGAAGTAGGGCACTTGCCACCACTTGTAGACCGGCAGCATGATGGGCAGTGGGAATGATAGATGCGGCGCAATGTCCAGCAGGTTGGCGCGCTCGTGAAGCGCCTCGCGGACCATGCAGTACTGCTCGTAGTCCAGCCGCATGATGGCCTTCTGCAGGTAGCGGACGCCGCCGTGGATCAGCTTCGTAGAGCGGGAGGACGTGCCTAGATGAGATAACAGTTAATTTACATTTTAAATAGCATTTAACATTTAGTTCACTCACCGGAAGAGAAGTCATCCGCCTCGATGAGCCCAGTCTTGAGCCCTCTGGACACCGAGTCGAGCGCACAACCAGCTCCCGTCGCGCCCCCGCCGATGATGAGCACGTCGTACTGCTCATCCTTGAGCGCCTTGAGCTGATCGGCGCGGCTGAGCAAAGGCTGCTTCGGACGCTTGTTCAGACCCTTGCGGACGCGCTCCACGTGGAGGTCTGTGCGCTGGAAAGAAATGATGATTATGCAATCTTCTAGCTCCAAGTTGATCCTTACGTTGGCATGTCTGTCCTCGGCGAGAAGAAGCTTGCCCACGACGACCGTTCCTCCGACCACGCCTGCGCCGCCCATCACGGCCAGGACCTTGCGGAAGGGAGTCCAGCGAGGCATCCTCAACAAGCCTCAGCAATCCTGAAATGAAGAGAAATACTGTTTAGAAAACTATTGGAAACGTGGCTATATTAAGACACCCTTTTTTATTCTAGATCGGCGCAAATTAAGGTAGCTTTTACAATCCTCGTTCATACTATTCACAATAATAGAGCTTTTATTATATGCAAATTTTACTGATACATGTGAATACTTCAACTATCTACAACCAACTACATCTTAAGCGCTTCTTTTCATTTATTTATCCATCATCTTGTCGGAATACGAATCCCATTCCAATCATGAACAATTTTACTGTGTTATATCAAGGTACGTTAGGTTATTCAAAAACGGTATTATCATCCTGTAATGGACGTATCATAAGAGTATTATTCTAATTCTTCTTTAGATGTTTCTCCTCTGCATGAGCAGCTGCGCCCTCTTGTTCATCCGCACACCCTTAATCTCAGCCTTGGCCGCGTCCCTCATCGCCTTGGCCGTCCTGGCCGCAGTGGCCGCAGCCTTCGCCCCCAACTTCTTCTTATCCTCATACGACTTGAGCTTGCCCGTGTGCGGCTTGTACGAGAGTGGCTTTGCGAGGCTCTCCTGCAGGTTGAAGTTCTTCGCCTTGGTGATGTCGACCTTGGGAGAGGCTGTGAAGGTGAACATGGGCTTGCTGGTGGCGGTCGTGTTGGTGGCGTTGGTGGCGCCGAAGCGGAACACGGTGCTGGAGGAGGGCTTGGGGAGCTGGTGGTTCACCAGGGAACTAAAACGGAAACGATACATTAAGTTATGTAAATATTTAAATGTGATATTAGTTACCTGTGTTTGAAGGGACTCGCAGGCGGCTTGTTCTCGACGTTGGCCTTAGCCACAAGCCTTGGCGATGCCCTCCTCCCAGTGATCTCCACTGCATCCTTCTGCTCCTTGGGCTTCTTCTTCTCCGATTTGGCCACCTTCTTGCTGTGGTAGTCCCCGAGCCCTTCCATCTTGGCAAACCGCCGCTCGTGCAACTTTGCAAAGTCCGGCGCCTTCTTGGACACGAACCGGGGCAGCTGACTCGGCTGCTCCACCCTGACAGCCTTCTTGGCGGTGCTCTTGGCAATCAGGGCGGAGTTCTTGATGGCGCTGCGGTGCAGGGTGGAGGGCGTGTGCTTGGGGGCGGATGAGAAGATGGAGCGGCGTTGCGGGGTCTTGTTGGCACTGCTAGGGAGGGTCACCTTAGGGCTGGACTTGGTGGTGGTCAGGGGAGTCTTGGGCGTCTTTGACTGGGGAGTGCTAGGCTTGGGTGTGATCGTCTTAGGAGTGGCTGCCTTAGGAGTGGCTGCCTTAGGAGTAATTGCCTTAGGGGTCTGCACCTTAGGAGTAGCTGCCTTAGGTGTGGCTGCCTTAGGGGTCTTTGCCTTGGGAGTCTTTGCCTTGGGTGTCTTAGTAGTTGCCTTGACGGCTGATTTTGGCGTTTCCTTGCTCGGTGTCTTTGTGAATGTTCCCTCCCTGTTCAGCTTGGGCGTGGCATTCTTGGAACTACCCGCACTGAAGTTCTTCCTGAACCTCGGCGACTGCTGGGTCAGCTCATGTCCCTCCGCTTTGGCCGTCAGCGGCGTCTTGGCCTTGTTGGCACTTCCCTTGGGCGTGGCCTTGTGAGTGGGCGTGGCTGCCTTGTTGGGGCTGTCCCCGCCCTGCTGGCTGAGCCACTCCGTGAGTCGGTTGAGGATCTTGTCCTTTGCCCCGTTTGCCTTGATCCCTCTCTTCTTGGCCTCGTCCTGGAGCTGTCGGTACGACAGGGAGTTCCACATGGACTCGAGGTCGGTGTGGGAAGGCATCTTGAAGGCCTTCTATCACCTTAAGAATTGAAATCACGTTCACTGGGTCAAAAATGCCCTTTGAGGTGTTTAAGCTGAGTTATTTTCCGTTCTTGTTTGTGTTGTGCGCGGTTGAAATTCAGATTTGCTTCTTTCCGTTACGAGCTGAGCGAAATGCAGCGGGAATGGAAGGAGTCATGGGAAAAGGCACTATGCATTGGCGCATGATTTCACTTATTTCACCTATAGGGTACTTTAATTTCACCAATTAATTTTGGCAAGGGCTTCGTGGTGTGATACTGGTTCCCAGCTCTCCTCTCCTTGCCTCGATCACTCTCCTCGTCTCGCGGAACAGGCAGGCCGACCAACTGACCAACTGACCAACAGTATCACATCTCGAGCTATTTGCTGGTAACTGTCATAGTCCATAAATTTATGGACCTTGGTAACTGTAACTGTAACTTCGAAAAAAATGAGTAACTTCCAATGCCCTGTATTTTATAGATCATAGACAATAGTTACCGTCTATCATGGATATAATTAATCTTTTATTTAGATGCATGGCTTCGCATTGCGTTTGTACATGAGCATGTGTTTCCAATCCAGATATTTGTCGAAGTTATTTAACTATTTGGGCAAGTGAAAATTGGGTATACTCCAGAACCTACAATACTTTGCCCAAAGGTATGCTATGGTATCCAAATCCGAGGATCCTAAAAATTATATATGGTCAAGGGTGTCTAGTTTAGGTTGCTTGACTTGCTTCAACTTGCTTGTATGTGGTCAACTCGTACCGAATAAATATCTAGGAAGAAAGCGAGCCTTGATATATATGGATCTTAATCGTGTGCATTATTGGGTTAGATTACGCTGATACAGGGATTTCTGTCAAACTGATTGGAATTTGGAACCCAGATCAATAGAGCTTTTCGATATATTTCTTCTTTGACATTCAACCTATGCCGTTATAACAGATGCATATAAATTATTTTTATTGGACGATAATTAATTTTTGGACTAAAGATCCGACGATTTAGGCAAAAAAATATCGTTTTTTTGTATTTAAGAATAAGATTAAGATTTGTGCCAAATACGGCGTTTTGTTAGGAATCAATCGTCAATGTTAGCTATTAGCTAATAACAAATTGCAAATAGTAGAATAGTGACTTATTGAGAAGATATAGCGCAATCTTGGTCTAATTATATTGAAAAATATGGTATGTAGATGGGTGTAATATTCGTAGCAAGGATGTGCAGTATCCTAAAATCAATAGGCGACTATAAGTCGGTGGTATCCAAAGACAGTTATAAGACCTTTGGTGGTACAGGGATGGTATCTGTCGGTAGTTTGCTTTTGTACAATAACTAACAACGCCAGTGAAACTTCACAATCCTACCACATTTTTGTAAAAATAAAACCTTTTTTTGTGCCTCAGAATCGCAGTTATTACTACATCAGTCACAAGAGTATAATTTGCTACCATTTAAAGCAAAATGCAAATCTAGACATAGATGTTTGTAAACTGACTTTCTGAAGAAGAAAATAGCTCGATAAACTTGGTCAAAGTACCAAAACACGGATACTGACTATTTTGAAAATGCCGATGTCGGTATTGGAAAATACCGACTATTATCGCGGTATTGGTATATCGCACATGCTTAGCTATTAACTCGTAGTATAAAATGAACTCTTACCGTAGCAATCAAATTGAGATATCAATCAATCCCAAAGCAAAGATATGTCCACTCCACAGCACTCATACACTTCCAACTCTTCAACACATTAACCAGTTTGACAGGTTCGGCATCTATATGGCATAATGATTGTTCAATCTTCCTTGGCAGTTTCGGCGACTGTTATTCTCTTCTTCTCATCTCTTAGCCCTTCGTTTACCCTTGACGAACGCACATACAAAGGGAAACTGACAGGAAAGAAGTCGAAGGA
>LR141807.1:0-11729 GCA_900659605.1 Tisbe holothuriae | reverse complement strand
CCCGCCAGACACTTTGAACAAGGAGACGGGTTTGCTACTGCCGGCGGCTGGTAGCCGTAGAGAGGAGGAGGCGGCTGCTGCTGTAGGAGCTGGTTGGACTCCCGATGACACGTCTTGCTTCTCTTGGCCTGATTGGGGCTGCTGTTCTCGTCGCCAAGATTGTTTTCCCTCCACTGGGCGATCTGGCCGCAGTCGAGTCTCCTCTTGATGCCGTGTTGCCCTGTCCAGCAGCTGGTGCCTGCGACGGGGGTCGACGGCTGGGTCACGGTTGTCGGATGGGGCTGGTTGAGCGCCAAGGGGCAGTGAGACTGAAACGGAGGGCTCGGATTGTTGGGGCTCAGCATGGCACTCGCTCAGGTAGATGGACACTGCATGTCCATTCAGGGAGATCCCAGAGGTGTCGAGTGATGCTACTGGCCTACTCGGTTGAGTGCCCGCTTGTGCTCAATGTTCAATGCTGGTCCAATCTAGGTGCTGTATTGGGGCTAGTCCAATCATGCCAGAAGCACAGGAAACAAAATAGCTTTCATTACAGCTGCTGCTACAGAGAGAGAAAGAGAGACAGAGAAGACAGAGAGAGAGAGAAAGAAATTAGGTTGCGTGAGGGGAAAACTTAAAGGTAAGAAAACATCGTCATCGTGCTCTATGCAACACGTAATTAAGAATTCGATGCGCTCAATCAATGAGTTTTACTTCTACTTACTCTTATTAGTCCCCCTCATAGCGTTCAATATACTGATTTATTCTTCTTAAAGTCTCTTCTTCATAAAACAATTTCGGGTTATGTTTAATTATCTCTATACTTTCTCGAGGCTTTGTCATCATTTTTTTCTTAGATAAAACAAACAATTATTAAGTACATGATTTTTTTTAAACTTTTTATACGACTAAAACTTTCAATTTACATTTTACATTTTACAATTGCGATTCGAAAAACTTGAGCACGGGCTCCACGATCCGGTAGAACTTGTCCTTCGCCTTCCACTGCACCTCGTAGTTCTGCCGGGACAGGCGAAAGTCGTTGATGACCTAGTAATATAAAATTACAGCAAAAGTTTTGGAAGTACTACATTACGTCTTAAAAGTAAAGTCAACATAAGTCATATATTACTTTAGAAATAATTGAAGTACTAAACAACTATTATAATGTAATATTTATATCACATTGAGAAAGTATACTACTCGATTTTACTATCATCAATATAGAATTCAACAAAAATAGTTTCCACGAAAGCCTCGTAGGAAATATTTTGTTCATCCATGACCCATTTGAAACAATTATACTACGTAGGGAGTTAGACTTTCTAGTACAAATACTTAAGCACTTACAATGGCTTACTGTTAAAACTCATTTAACGTGTAAAATAAATAAAAAATTCTCTCTATGGACTTGCAGTACAGCTGAGTCGCATCTTCGCTAGATGAGGCTGAGTGCTGAGAGTGCCAAGGATCCGGTTCTGATCGAATCCGGTCCGATTTCGACTTAACGGTTTTACTTTTCAGGGACGACAACCCCGTTAAACCCGATATTTATATAAAAACCCTATAAGCTTACTTACTATGTTGCCTTTTAAGAACAGAATGGAAGCACATTTTTCTGCGAGAAATGTCTTCCATTCCTTGAACTCCTTAAAGTTTCAAAATGTAACACCCAAGTTGGATGGTTTCAATTTTCAACCGGAGTTGGACCTTGCCTAGCGTCCCTGCTGGAACCTGGACAAGATCGGACTCGGTGTCTGGTGCTCTGGTGCCCAAGCTGGGCTTGCTGGGGCCAGACTGGGGGACGATCCAACGGTCGGAAGCGGGGGCTGAGCCCAACTAGCTGCCAGCAGCCAGTGTCCAAACGCTTCCGAAAACCAAATTCCGTCTCTTCCGCCATTTTCCCATATTGAAGCCGAAATCCGACAGTGAAAAAAATTAAAAAGCTCCCTAGACCCTGTGATCTAACCCCGACATCGGCCCCATAAACTAGTGCGACGATTGCAGTGATAAAAGTGTGCCCCTCTCTAACCTGTGCCTCCTTCACTCGGAGGAGACGGCGTCCCACGTCGTCCCTGTCGGTATGGCGCCAGATGGACACGCCGGTCACAGGACGCCCGTGGAGAGCGGCGTGGAGCCCGCGCAGTGAAGAAGACCTGAAATTCAGGTAGGACAAGACCAATCGTTAGGTTAATGAATGATGGCAAGGATTAGATCCGATTGCTGGTAATTACCTGGGCTGGATTTTAACGCGGGCCTCATTCTCCCTTGGCTGGCGGTCGACGACCAGGATGTGCTCGGCCTGCACGGTAGTCTTCAGCTCCTCTGTGAGCAGCTCGGCCATGGCCTCCTTCATGGACTGGCCGGGCCGCCGGTACTGTAATAGGGGAGGAAGTTAGGGGCGGCAATAAACGCAGCTTTTGAGCTTTCGTAAACGTATATCAGCCAACAAGTTCTTGGGTTAAAAACGTAAAATACAAGAACTTACATGGGTGCGCTCTCCCTTGACCACGAAAACGTTACTTCCCCCGTCATCGACCGTGGCCCGCGTGGGCGGGAAGAGGTCGGTTTGAGTCGTGGCATCTTTCCCTGGGGTTGGGACAGTGCCCTTCTTGGCAGATCCAGCCTTCTCCTTGCCCTTGGCGGCCTTGGAAGCGTCTTCAGTGGCCTTCTTGCCCTTCTTGGCTGGGGCCTTCCTCCCACCCTTGGCGGGCTCAGCTGGAGCCTCAGAATCTCCGTTCTGGGAGCCTTTCTCTTCAGAGCCAGTAGCAGCCTTTTCCTGAGAGGTCTCTCCAGCCATCTCGGAGCCTTCCTCCTCTTCGGGGTCCTCCTTGGCCTTCTTTCCAGCGTTCTTCTTCTGGGCCTTGGGCTTAGAGTTTGCGTTCTTCTTGCCGGCAGCCGCAGCCGCCTTCTTGGGCGCTGGCTTGAAGGGGGTCTTCTCTGAGGCTTCTCCCTTGTCCGCCGTGTTCTTCTTCTTCCTGGTCTCGCTCCTGGTCTGGCGCTTGCTGGGCGCGGCCCCGTCCGCCTTGTGCCCGTCCAGGTCCTCCGTGATGGCGTTCTTCTCGAAGCTTCGCATCTCTCCCTCCTCGACCTTTGGCTCCAGCTCTACCTTGGGCACCACATTAGACGCCACATTAGACGCCACATCCGCCCACTGGTCCTGGCCGTTGGACACCTCGACTTTGACAGTGGTTCTGAATGAATAAAATTGAATGGACATGTTGTTTACGACTAAATTAAATTAGTTACTTGTAGGGATGGTGGCGATTCTTTGCCTTGCGACGGCTGTCGTTAGTCGTCTTGGCTTCCTTCCTGGCCATCGTGTTCTTGGTGTTCTTGGACATGGAAACAAACTTCTTTATCTCCAGAGGAAACTGCTAACGAGCTGCAATCTTGCCTGAGGACTCAGTCATTTGACAGCTGACTCAGGCTGAGGGCTCAACCATCAGCCTGAGCACCGAGCACTTTAAGCTATTCGGTCGGTGGCCTGAGGTAATTGAAACATAGAAATATAACGCCTCTGGTTTGACAGCAATCTTTCTATTAATAAATACGGACATTAATTAACGACGTGCCGTCATTAAATTGCATTAAAAGTAACTTACTTTTTCCTGTAGTATGGCGTCTCCTTAAAGTGCATGAACAGCGGCCTCTTTTGTATAACGACCTCTCGTTTTACAGAAGTAGAATTTGACCTTGTGCAAATGATAAATACTTGTAGAGAGGCGGAATAATTTATAATACCCTCTTGCGCTATCCCAATGAGCTGGAGTCCCGCACGACGACCTCCGCTGCATCAACCTCCCAGTTGACCCCCACAGGTCAAGCCCAGACCATCCTGAAGCAAAGCAACACCATCTCATGCTCCTCAGTTAAGGAGTAGATTGACAATGTCTGGTGGGGAGCCTTTATAAAAGGTTATTTGAGAATCCAATTCCTTTCTTTCTTGCCGCACGAAACCGGGCTTCTTCCTGTAGAGGCCATAATGGCACCCAAAAATCCTGTAAGAGCCGGCCGCTATTCTTTTTCCCTTCCTTTAACCGGAGCTACTCCTTGGCGGCGTTAAGGGATTGCTGGACTTTTTAATAATCGGACTCGTGTCAATTTGTGATCAAGAAATCAACGGCACTGATGGGGGTTCTGTGAAAAATAATAGCAACGCTCACAGAATGGTTTTACAATGTAGTTACAAGCCAGTGGAAAAGCATGCTATGAATAAGACAATCCGATATTTCACATTCCCGTTTCTTCGTCTTGTGTACCCTCGGTTAAGAAAGCATCATCACCCGTCGCCGCCTTGCCGCCATCCAGCTCGACTTTTCACAAGCTCTTGGAGTTCTGCCTGGATCTCTTGTTCATTCTTCTCGAGCGCCTTCTGCAACTGCTCCGGCAAGACTGGCAACTAGTGCACGTCACTTCCAAAGAGACTCTCTATCGAACCAGACGTGTCATCAAACAAGAAGCCTCCGACCCTGGACTATTCCTCCAAACGCAGCTCAGGCTCTGGGCTGTCGTTCGCATCCACGCTTCCGAGCACATAGACTCCGTCCTCCTGAAGTCTCCTAGGAGCCTCTCATTCGGAGTCTTATCTCCCTGTTTGGGCGGTCGCTTCTCTCCTCTGAGCCTACTTCAAGAGAGGAACACCTCATTAACGTGCTGGATAAGCTCGTGACCGTCTCCATCTCACAGTGCAACTCAGAGTTCCTCATTTTGGGGAACCGCGTTTGAGGAACAAGCGGAACTGTACAGCTCAGAGTGCCCCGGGCTTCATGGGTCACCTTCATCACCTCTGATGAGCGGATCATGGGGAGCAAGAAGTGTCTAAAGTGCGTTAAGCGCCTCTCTGAGGAGTCCAAGAGAGCTTTTAAGAGCAGAGATGGCTCCCTCCGTGGCATTGGCCCAACCCGCTCACTGGGTTCATGCTCAACCTCCTCCTTGATGCCATAGAGGATATCATTTCATGACATGGCGAGGGCAGAGCTCCCCTCAGACTGAGGAGTCATTCTCGGAGGAGAGGGACATGGTACAGCTCGGAGGGTCTTACGATGGCGGTCCAGTCTGTTCTCTCCCCCACAGGAGGCGTCAACCAGCTTTTTTCGTCGAAGAGAGCAACGAGTACTAATATCCTCTGCACTCTTACAGCGATATAAGCTTGGAAGAGTTGGGAGGAGTGCCCGAAGGAGTGAACGTCTCCAGAGGCACACTTCTCTTCCGTAGACTTCGTCTTGCTGCAACCAAGTGCGTGCAGGCGCCGAAGAACAACTACGTGAAGGTGTTAATGCGGGAGAGTTGATCTAGATTACAGTGTAGGAAAGGCGCTCATTTGGATTATTTGCCACTTTCCGAGTTGAGCAAATTAGGCTTTAGAAGTAATTCTTGTGCAAGACCGTTCAAGATGTTATTATTATGATTAAATAGGATAGGCGCATTGCAGATGCTCTGTGCGTGTTGTTATACTTTCGATAAAATGCTGAAAGTGTGCGCTTTCAAAGTGTGTTCAAAACTTTTGATTCTATTTATTCAGTTATTCGACAACTTTTAAGTTTGACCGCAAAATTATGTAATACAGTACCAATTTGATTTTATTTTGAATAATACATGGGTCTGTTTCAGTCTATATATTCTTTAAATTTCTTCTTTACCGTCGGATAATGTACATTCTCTCTCGTCTCTTACACGATAAAAATTTAGGATGTTAGATACAATCTTGGAAAAATCGTTTTAAACTGTACTTTATATAAAATATGAACTTGCTGACAAAGGTATCTGGGGAAATAAAAAATTACTTATTCCTTTTCTCCAAAAATCTGAGAACCGGTTCAGTCACCCTCTGGAAGCATCCTCCGACGATGTCCTGCAGTTCGAACACCCTGTTCTTCACCCGGAACTCGGCGATTCCCTTTAAAAGTAATAAATAATATTTGCTCCCCAATTGTTGGATCTAAGGGGTCTCCTACACCGGGGAAGGCATTAGGAAAACTGCCGGAAAACTTCTCTTTTCCTTCTGAATATTATTTTGGGACATCATTAAGGCTGCAATGCCATTCCCTGATGAATAAAAGTTTGTTGTTTTATCCTGTAAAAGTTCTTTGGGTTTGGTTTTGATAGTTATGTATCACATTCAAGATGCGAGAGATTAGTTCTCTGCAGTTCTAAAGGCTAAAGGCTAAAACGTAAAGTTGTGAAGGTGAGAGAGTACTCAAAGACGAGAGCCAGTGGCACGCTCAAAACCCCCGGAAATATTTCTGCCTTACCTTTGCAGCCTTGAGCGCCACCAGTCGGTCGGCGAACGACGCGTCCGTTGCCATCCATGTGGCGATTCCGTCGCAGGGTCGGGCTCGGATGGCGTCTACTACGGTCTCTAAGGAAGACGATCTGGAAGAGAGAGAAAGCGAATATATATTATAGAGACAGCCTGACAAAGACACCTAGACAAGTGGTAAATTTTAAGACAGATAATTACTTAAAAGATGTCTTCTTATGAAAATACTCACCCATGGACGAATTTAACACGCAGCTCGTGCTCCTTGCCGGGCCGGTCCACTTTGGTGATGTGGTTTACGTTGATGCTTCCGACGGGAAGCTGGTGATGCCTTTCCAGTAGCCGTTTGGCGAACTCTTTCTTTGACTCGCCTTTTGAGTTATACTGAAAACAGAAAGAAAAGAGCATTAAGACAGTATTCTCGTCTATTGGCTAAAAAGTGACCTATTAGCAAGACCAAGTCATGATATAAATCGTGCTTTCATTTTTAACTTTCGACTTACGTGGACGACGAAGCCTTTGATTACCACCTCAGTCTTGTCGCCCGCATGACGATCGTCGTCGTCCTCCGCCACTGTTTCCATCGCAGGTTGTTCCTCTCTGAGGTCTTGGTTGTCCTCGCTGCTGTCGTCGAGTTCAACGACATCCATCAATTCCTCGGGCAGAACTTGGTTGTCCTCTTGGGGCGCGTCTTCTTCTTCCTCCTCCTCCTCTTCGTCCTCCTCGTCGTCGTCATCAAGAGGGACGTCGCCTTGCTGCAGCGGCGCGTCTTCTTCCACTTCTTCCTCTTCTTCCTCCTCCTCCTCGTCGCCATCGAGAGGGACGTCGCCTTGCTGCAGGTCGACGAGGTCTTGGCCTCGCTGCTCTTCTTTCTTCTGCTCAACGAGAGCGATTTCGTCGTCGTCGTCGTCGTCATCTTGAGGAAGAATTCCTCTTTGTATCTTCGCCATTTTACGTTGGTACTTCTCGACGCGTTTAAGGAATTTGTGCTCGTGTGGGCCATATTCTGTAAAGATGAGTCAGAGTTTATAAATGTTAATTTTTTTCTTGAGGCAGATGAAACTTACTCTTGTAGTTAGCCGCGTCCAGATCCTCCTTTGCAACATGTGCCTCCTCTCCTCCCTCTCCTCCCTCTCCTCCCTCACCCTCCACATCTTCATCCCCACCCTTGGCCATCTCCTCTTCTGCCTCCTCTGTACCCTCCTCGTCTTCTTCCTTGCTGATGTTCATGGATACTTCCATTTTCTCGTTCCCGTGGTGTTCCGTCACCTCTTCCTCCTCGCTCGTCTCCGCCTTCTCCGCCTCCTCGTTCTTCTCGGCCGCCTGGTCGGAGATACGAGAGCGCAGATTGTACCTGTGGTGTGTGTGGTTGACACGGCCGCTGCCGACACGCCTTGACCTCACTTTGGGCATCTTGAAGGGATTGATTGAGATTTGTACTTGATGACCTGCCCGAGGATGCCTGACAGCTGAGCGACGGAAAGTCTCAGCAGTGTTTCTCTGGTCTCAGCCTGAGGCTTCGCCTGAGGAGAAGTAAAACTAACACGATTACGAGATTTAAAATAAACATTTGTGGCTCAAGCGAAAGATTTTGTCCAGAAGAAGTTTCAAGCCGATGTTGAGTTGGCCCTGTTGCTGGCCCACCTACAGCAGGAGCCGCTGCAAGGGGCGCATCAGGAGCCACGGCAAGGTGGACATCTGGAGCCGCCAAATGCGGTGGGCTTCCGAGAGGACTCTGTCAACGCCAGGGACGTCGGCGCCCGCAACTTCATGCTGGAGACGCTACAGGAGGAAGAGCACCACATCCGAGGGCACTGCAGGAGGCAATAGAAGGGGCGCGGCGTGGGAGTTGGTGCTGTAGACGGCACGCTTTAAATCGCAACCAAAGTCACAGCAAGAGAAGATGGCGCTGTGTGAAGCACTGTAGTCGCTCAAAGTGCAGTAATGCCCGCGGTTGGCGGCCACTGACCTGTCGGAAGAGATGCTGGAGGCGATAGGGCGGCCGCTGGGCATGAATTTGGGAGTCACTGGAAGCGACGCAAGCGCTGGAGGCTTATCCGCCGCAGCGGCATAGCTGGTGGCGGCTAATCCCAACTGCAGCCTGGTCATAGTCAGGGCCATGTTTTACTCTACGCCGCAGTTCTGCTCCATGCCTAAGTTTTACTACAAGGCACAATATACATCACGCTGATGTCCTGTTTTAACACTCTGACTGGGTGGATCAGCAGCCGCAAGTGCCGCAGCAGGAGTCGGAGACTGGACAGGAGTCTGAACTGAGACCTGTCGGAGACGAGGCGGATGTCAGAAGACGGGGCAGATGTCCGAGACGAGTCAGATGTTCAGGACCGGACATATGGGTCTACATGTAGAGATTATTTACCACTAGCCCGGCAGATGACCTCTTCAAGGCGCTCTCAAGACGCTCATCAAGGGGTGCTTGAAAAGGCCACACTATTCTCCACTCCCCGCCTCTCTTCCCCTTCACGCCACTCTTCCCCTTCACGCCACTCCTACACTCCATGCCGCTCTTCCAAGACAGGTTTGTTGGTGGAGTCCTGGGTGAGGAAGAGCGAGTACGCGACGGAGTACAACGGGTCGAGGTCAAAGATCTGGAGGACTACAGGCGTCCGGCTCCTGGCGATGGAAGCGAGGCCGAGGGTGATGCCGACGACCACCATGCAGACTATACCAATGGCAGCTATGAAATGCAAAGAACCATAAGGGCGGAAACGGGTTCAGAAACAAGCTAAGCAGGAGGCCCCTCAGCTTGAACGCGACCGCATGGCCCAGCTTGAGCAAGGGCCGCCACTGCGGGTGGCGCTTGGCATGGCGATGAGCAGCGTGCCAAGATCTGCGCGTTCTTCGATGGCTCCGAGAACGGCGCCGACCAGAGGCTGGAGGAGAGCACAATGGGAGTTTAAGAAGAAAGCGCTCAAGGATCTACAATTATGAGTGAAGCACGCTGATGAGCCTTCACGTTTCATGGAGAGTGAAGTTGCGCTTCATGACGACACCACCAGATTTGTACCCGCCCATCGTCGATTTGGGCTGTGTTCCCTCCTTCACCGGGATCCTCTCCCACGATAACACGGATCGCCGTCGCCGTGGATGAAATGAGCCTCATTTAATGAGGAGTCCTAAGGGAATAGCTCCAAAGACCCTGTGAGCGTAATTCTGAACAATGAAGTAATAGCCGGGCCACATACACCTTTTTTTGTCGATTTAGTTACAAACATTCCAGAATATGCTATTAAGAATCCGTCGGTAGCAATTGGTTGATTTTAAAATATTCTCAACCGCAATGAACTCGATGCAAAGATGCAATTTAATATAAAGGTGATAAAAACACGTCTATTTAGGTCTTAATTGCGACACACATTAGCAAAGATCACTGTTAAGTCTACTCCCTCTGCTTCTCTTTTTCCTCTTCGAATTTGGAAATGGCCTCCAGGATGGTGATGGTGTTCTCGTTGATGGCCTTCATCTGTTTTTTCGTGTCCACGGATGTAATAGCGACGCCGAGCCTTGGATGGACAATGGTTCCGTCGTCGATGAGCTGGAATGTAATTTTATTTGAATAAGTCATTTTATATGTTTGCCAGACTATTTTCTGGAATCAAATTGAGCGGCTTAGGAGAAAATAATGTTTGTGCGGAAGCCGATGACAACCACGCGGTCAGGAGTGCACTTGTACATCTTGGCGAGCTTGTTCTCAGTTCGTCATGTACTTGCGGATTGTCGTTTTACCTTCTTGGCCTTGAGGAAGTTGATTTTGGCGAGCGTCTCGTTGGATCCTGGCTGGCGTGCGGTGAAGATCCTTTCCCGGTCCTTGCTGATGGCGTCCACCAGCTGAGCAAAGGAGGGCTCACTGAAAAGACGACTATATTGAATGACGTATTTATACTTTTAAATTAAACTCCACCAACTCTGAGCGTAATTAGTGAGTGGGGTTTCTTATGTATTACTCACTTCTGTTTGAAGAACTTGACCGTGATGTTGTCGTTCCTGGGGTTTCGTTTGATGCCCTGCATGTTTGCGCGCTCGATCACCACTCCCCAGTCGATTTCTAGGGCGAAGCGAACAAAGTCCAGTAAGTCCTCGTCCTCTGGATAGTGGTTGAGGAGGACGTCGAGGCCGTGGCATGAGAGGACGAGGGAGCGCTTCTCCGTTCCGGTGCGCTCCTCGAGGAACGCAGACATGACGTCGGCCTTCAGCTCCTTCTCTCGCTCAACTTCGGCTCTCAGCGCAGCGATCTGATCGGCCGCTGCGTCCTGGACCTTCTTCAGCTCCGCGGCGGCGGCCGCCTGGGTGCTCTTGAGCAGGGCTTCGGCGTCGGCCTTGTCTTTTGCCGCCTTCTTCTCCCCCTCCAAGCGTCGCCTGAGCTCGGCTTCCGCGATCCTCTCCGCCTCCGCAAGCTTGGCTTCCAAAATCTTTAGGTCTCTCAGGACACTTGGAGGGGTTGCGTCTGTAGTAAGGGAAGATAAGAATATATTAATATTTTTAATGGTTCTTATCGAAACGTCCATATCGGTACGGTGATTGGAAAATTATTAACTTGGTCAATAAAACACCCATAGTCAGTCGAGAAAAATATTCTAAGCCGTTCATGTAGTACTAACCAAGGTCGGCGGCAGAGAGGCTGGACCTCTCCGGTGTCGCCAATAGCACTGGCTGGACGTCTGAGTTAAATCCTTTTATTTGATTCTCGTCCTTCTGCGGGGCCACCGAGATCCCTTTGTGGGTCTCTTCCAATGGCGCCTTGATGCTGCGGCTCAGGGCCTTGGGAATCGCTCCCGTAGTAGTCGAATCCTCAACCTTGGCTAGAGAGACAGAGGGGGAAGGTAATTAATTAAAAGAACCTTCTCTTCCACTGTTGCTCTAAGCAATATCTCTCTTGAGCCTCTGGAATCATTTTTTTTACTTTAACCTACCCGCGTCCTCTTTCTTGGCGCTTTTCTCGAGGGTGGCGACCTTGGACGCGACGTGGCCTTTCCCCGGGCCCGGATTGGCCTTCAGATTCTTTTGGGTCGAAGTCTTCTTGGACGAGCCTTTCTTCTTTGCTCCGCCTCCGCGGTTCATCTTGATGAAGTGGTAGGTGGTTCTTGAAGAAGTCGTACAAATTGGATGAGACTTGTGGGTGGGAGGAAGGGCGACTGGACGAGCTTTTATGTCGAAGTTATGGCGATATGCCTGAGTCTCATAGGTTGCAAGGTCGTTTTTTCCTTTTTTCCGCAACATGGGCTCAACTCGGTCTAGCATAAACAACAAAGAAAGAGCGCAAATTCTACAAAGAGATTTTTTCCCACTACCAACCACAGGACCTACTCCGTCCTGATGTCGATCGACAACAGCTGCCCCTCTGACGATGAGCTCGTCTCGCTGCTGCACGGCGACCCCGCTGCAGATTGTCAGATCCCGCCAGAAATAGACAACGACGAGGAGGAGATTGCTAAAGAGATGGCCGAGCATCATCATCAAATGGAGGAGA
>LR141806.1:0-11729 GCA_900659605.1 Tisbe holothuriae | reverse complement strand
AATTTCCCACTCTCCTAAAACTTTTTTGACTTCATAACCAACTTTCTAAAGTCCTGTATAAAAGAGATAATCAACTTTTTAATCGGGACAACTCTCATGAAACACCCTGTACTTCCCCGAGAATGTAATGAAGTTTTTCTTTCCAATGCTAATGTACAGTAGTTATCTCTGTGCAATGATCAAATTAATGGATGATATGTACGTGGTAGTTGACGAATTTCTTCGCTTAGCATCTCCTTTTATAATTTTACCTTTACATGTACGTTTTAGAAAAAAATCAAGCAGAGAGAGGGATAGCAGTTTCCCTATATTTCATATATGACTTTCTTGACTTCCTGAATTGTGACCCGGCATGTATATATAATCTTATAGAGCTGAGCTATATTACCCTCGAATGAAATTTTTTTTTCTTTGATTCAGGATATTGCTTCACTTCTCCTGGCGCGGAAGTTATCTTCTCCCCTGATCTTTTTTTCGTCGGTTTCATTGATTATACATTTGCAAAAAATATTCATTTTTCATTGAATATCAAATAGCCTGAAAGAGGCCTCGCCAAATTAAAAATTTCCTTTTCCTTGTGATGGACCAAACACGACCATGGAAAAAGTCGTGTCTTCTCATAAGAGTACGTGGAACTAATATGTTTTGTAACATTAGGAGATGCAGCATTATGAGTATTAGCGGCAATATACGGAAGAATATTGTGGTTAGAGTCCATAGCTCATTATACTGCGTAATAGTTGAGAAATCAAAAATGTATATTTCTTTTACGTAATCAAAAGGTCGAGCTGTCACGACCTAGTAAAACATTATCCTGTTTGCTGTCTATGCCTAGAACAGATCATATTAAATTAATGTTACCATAAAGGCCAGCAGATAAACGTTGTAAAATTGGCCCTTTTTAGCGCCCATTGCTTCTATAGGAAATTCGATGAGTTTACACAAAATTAATCAACTTTTGACCCTGTGGTCTCAACATATATACTCGTAGCGTTATTTTCGAAGTAAAATAAAACACTGACGAAATAATGACTGCTTTTTGCATTCAGAAACGTATGCGTTTGCGTTTGCTATACGCCAGTGAATGAACTACGCGAAAAATACTAACTTTGTTTTACAAATTCTAAATTCATTTTAGAAACAATCGTTTATACTTTGGCGACAGCAGGTCACGACGTTGTACGTATATTCTGGCTAATAACGACGATTAATGCATACAATGTACAATTATTAATCATTGGACTGGCCATCAGAATGTCTCTTCGTTTTTCCTATATATTCTTATATATATTTTATATATTAATAGTTAACGTAAGTTATGTAAAGAAGTAAATATATGTAAATGTACTATAATTAATTGGCATCTAGAAAAGTTCTTGTAAGAGCACATAACTTATACTTAAGGCAGATGGCATTTTATATGGGTTTTTTACGAATTTATTACGTGAAAGAAAATGCTATTCCTAGTAGTACGTCTTGATTTAACCATAAACACTAACATGATTTCACAGATCGCATATTTTGATAAAATAATATGACACAATTTAGGGCCTCTTTGGCGACATCCGCCTGGAGGATCTCGAGCTCCCAATCTTCATCTCCTGTATGGACTCCTCAGCCGTTTCCGAGCGCGTCTACACGACTGGACCTGCATGGCGCGCGGTCAGAGCCTCCATGTCCGTGATTGGCCTCTTGCCGGCCATGGAGGACCCCGAGGATCACCACCTCATCACGGACGGGGCCACGATTGCCAACATGCCGGTGAGGTCGCTCAGCAGGGTGGCGTTGTCCATTGTCGGCTTTGACGTCGGAGACCATTCCGTGCAGTAAGTACAAGATGCAACTTAATGAGTTACATTAGGTTCATTATTCAAACGTTTCTCAGTCTTAAATAGCGAGCTCTTCTATGTTTATGACATGTATAACTGTTCATGTATATTTGGGCGTTAAATTTACCGTCGTTTTTGGACGAAAATCGACAGGATGTTAATTTAATAGTCGTTTGAATTGAGTCATTATAACGATCTTATTAATCAAGAGCAATAATACGAAACGAGAACTTGAGGTTTTTGGTAACTTTTCATACCTACTGTGTAAAAACCCGTTTATACAATAGTTTCAAGTATATCTTGTTGTTAAATTATTCCTATTCTTTCAAGACAGCGCATCCTCTTTCCCGTAATAATAAGATTCCTATGGGCACAAATCATTGATTCCTCGTTTTCCCCCTTAGCGATGACGCGACCGACGGCGCCACAGTGGTCGGCCGGAGGGTCGCCCTCAGGAGGTGGTGGTCGAACGCCATCTTGCCCGGCAAGAGGTACGCCACGGTCGAGGATCTCATCCACCGCCAAGGAATCGCCACCCGCAACAACATCTCCGACGAGCTCGCCGAGAGCGTCAACTTCTACCACCATAAGATCGCCATGTCATACATGGGCCAAGATGTAAGTTGTATTTGACTTTATTCTCGTTATTAATAAATCATTTTGCGTTCCTTGCATTTCAGTTCGACAAGTTCGATGCGATTTTGGACGTGGGGAAGAAGTACGGCAGGCGGGTGTTCGGGCAGGAGGACGACTCTGGAGAAGGTCCCAGTGGACGATAAATGTGATGGGGGATGAGTGGAAGAGGGATTGGGGAGCAATATTTGAAAATAATCTGCATATGTCAATAAAAACCAAGGGGTAGAGGCATATTGGCGTTTCCATATTAGCGTAGAATAAGATTTTCCATTTTGGCGTAAATTATATTTTCCATATTGGCGTAGCTTTATAATATTCCATATTAGCGTGGCATTTTTGCCGTATAACGTATAACAAGCTTTAAGGGCTTTAAGTCGGATCGAAATTGAGGACGTCCCTTTCTTATGGTACTGAAATGTAATTACCTAAGTAATAATTACTTATTCCCGTCCATAGGCAACCATGATATAATGTGAATTGACAACTTATGCTTTACCCACGGCCTATATAAACACAGGTCGGATCTTGTGGAATATTTTTTCCGCCTATGAATGTTTCGCATAACTTACTGCTGTCGTATTCCTTCTGCTGGCAGACTGCTGCAGCAGGCGCTTTTGCTTAATTTCAAATCAGCGCCGTAAATCTGACCTGTGTTCATATAGGTCTTGGCTTTACCTGAGCTAAATGTGAATGGCATATATATGATAACGTCAATTAACAACATAATTATACATATGCAAGCTAAATGGAAACCTATATGATCACTGCAAAATTCAAGCACAATGGGAAAGTGCGGCCAATACTGATACTCTAAATGAACTGCTGAACTCTCACAGGTCATCTTGCATTTTGCTTACTTAACCTAGTGAAGTGGCATTGATCAGAGGTTCACTGATAACTCTTTCATATGGCAGATGTTATGCTGATCTCTTTATGCAGCAATATAATTATCTCATGCCAGCTTTTATGTATGCATCGTCCTCTTCCTCAAGTGGCGCTTGGAGTAGTGGAGTACAAAAATATAGAGAGTATAGAATGGAGTCTACGCCAATATGGGAAATAGGGTGTACGCCAATATGGAAAGTAGAATTTACGCCAGTATGGAAGAGAGACTTTACGCTAAAATGGAAAAGTAGGATTACGCTAATATGGAGACGCTAGATGCCGACCAACTCAAAACCAAATGTTCATTTTATTAAACTCTTTCTTGACCTCTCTCGTTCCATTCTAACTTCTGCATCCCTATTGGGTGTGTAATCGATGGTCATTTATGAATATTGCATAAACCGTCGTTCGACAACTTCATAAATGTGCACTACACTTATAACTTTTAATCTAAAAGCCTTGTCATCATTTAGAACAACTCTTCTCCGTCGCCGACATGTCATATAAGCGAGGACGTTATATCTCCGTATTATATGTGGAGTGGTTCTCTTTGAACAATGTGAAAGGTTTACAATGAAATAGATGGCCGTACTTTACTACTGTATTGCGTCCTCGATAACCTAGCCTGGCTTAGCAACTTCTCAAGGCCAGAAAATGGTTTTTTTCAGACACTCGAGTTAGTCTGAGGAATTTTTAAGGACATCATGACTAGAAATCAATATACTTAGAATAAGAACTCTGTAGTAAAAATGCCCTCTGTAAAAAGAGGTTACTAACTTCCTTAACCGCTAACTACCTCATTTCTGCTTTTTAAGATTTGTACTCAGAGAAAGTACATTGGTGGAGGTAAAAATGGTGGCCGATTCGAGAATCTGTGGCCAAAAAATACCCTAATCTGGCTAGGGTTCCTCTAACTACGTGACGTAGTTAGAGGAACCCTAAATCTGGCAACCCTGATATCTGACGTTCAATAGAGATGGACACAAATACAAGAATTTTAAGCATTTTACTACTAATTGCAATTGTAACATGAATTTATTTAATTTCAGAATACTTTGCAATTCCAATTAAATCTTCATTTTATTTGTCTGCAAAAATTATTGTAACGGTAATTTGTTATTCTAAAATGAACAAAATTACAAATTACTGTCACCACTAATACATAATTCTGCATAGCTCAAAAATTGAGTAAAATCTTAAATAGCTACTATCTAATGATGCTTTGCAATTTACTTCTTGTGCTGCTTATGGCTGTAGCTTATGCAAACTTTGAGGGAAGTACCCATATATATATAAAAAAAATCATATATATATATGGAAGTACCTTCTACGTAGTAAAGTAATTTATTATAAGTAAAGAGTAATTTATAATTAAAGAACTAAGAAAAAGTAAAAATATATTTGTAACGAATTATACATTTTGAGGAAAGTATAAACTGTAACTGCAATTTAGTGAAAAGTAATGTAATGTACTGATGCTGGTTAGAATTCTTATTAATGATCATATAGTGACGTACTGACGTTCGTTCTCCTAACCCAAGGAGGTTTAATAAATATGGATAGGATACTCCATTAAAAATTACAACCAACTTGCTATATACCAAATAAGTGGACAACATTGACTCAGTTTGCTCAGTTTTGGAACTTTTTGGCTTGATTGATCATTTTTATCTCCACAAAATCAATGCAAAATGAATTGTAAAGTGCCATAACAGAACTAAAGAAAAGATCAATCAAGATCCATTGAGAGAGCAGAGATTTTGTTTGGAACCCTGCAGGCATTTCAAGCTAACGGTGCTTGACTACTCATTTGGCATAAAGTAGAATTAATGACAATACTCACAAAGCTCATTTAGAAATAGGTTTGGCAATATAAAGTGAAAAAAAGACAGCCACCAGAAAAGTTACAAAAGTAGTAGTTTTTCTGCAGTCACTTCAAAGTTAAACCAGGAAAAGTAAAAGTAAAAACAGTGCAGTATTTTCTGTACTTTCCCTTTTCGACCTTCCATATTCTCCTATTTCGATGACCGGATTGTTTTCCAAATTTAAAATTTACTGTCCTTTGTGCTTGTTGACTTGTTCCTTTTTTCCAGGTGAGTAAAAAGCGTGAGCGGCTGCATATTAAATAAAATAAAACATATTCTCTCGTTCCTCCTTTTTCGTTCTCACTGAGCCCAGCTTTTCTTCTTGCATTAAAATCCGACAAAAACAAACAAACATCAACTTCGTTCTTGAAGCGGTTCTTCCCCTTTTTCCCGTCGATCCCGTGCGTTTTTAAGTCCTCGTCCATCACCATGTCCGCCTTCAAGGACTGCCTGGGATCCCTTTGGAAGGTAAGGGAGGACAATCGTTAAAAGAAGTCACATTGTGCAACGAAGTCGCCAAGCTGGACAGCGACGCCAAGGCCATTTAACGAGTTCGTGTACGACTCGGCTACATGTAGAGTTCAACGACGTTGGCTTGTTTAATGTATTGCAGTCCTTAAACTTGGTTTTGGCTTAACGTAAAGTTAACTGGATAGAAACATTTAATCATTTCATTTTCTATCTTAGAAATACAAACGAGTGAAATCCCATTTATTGAAGTATACTAGCAATAAAAGTGCCATCCATAGTTGCAAACGAAGCACGAGTACGACCAATGCAATGCTGTCGTTTATTAAACGTTAATTTTGGGGCGACTTGACGTTATATATAAGCTAGCTGCTTCTCCGGGTGTCAATGGCTAATGAAGGTACGAGTTGGGATCAAAATCTACCCGTAGAAGGAAGTTGACAGCTGTCCTGTGCATTTCGCAAAGATTATTTTAGTATTTGTAATTTGAGTAATTTGACTTCATCACCTTGCCCAATAGCAATTCGAATAGCTTGACTAATACGGCCACATACAAAGACCCAAAAGGCCCATTTTTCATTGTTCTTTGATGTCTATCTACCCTATAAAGGGCATTTGGGGGCTACTTTTCGTATATCAGAATAAGTCATTACTTACCATCCAAAAATACCTGATTTAGCGGAGTTTCTTGACTCTCTTCAAAACATTAACTCCTGCATGTCCAAAAACAAGTTGATTTTGCCATGCATTTTGACAATAATCTTAATTCTTATTATCCCTTAAAAGTACATTAGGTTTTGATTAGTATTATTGTTCTAATCTAAGGAACGCCGACGACAATATATCAGGAAGTTGGCCTATTATGAACGCCTTTTGAAAAGTTCACCGTTCGCTTGATTGTGGACAATTTAACAACTTGACCTGTAAAGATATAGTTTAAAGCAATAAAATATCATAACTGCCTTCTTCCTCGTGCATGCATTCTAATGAGTAATGCATATAATGAGCTATTGGGTGTGAAGATGAGGTAATCCATTCAAAACTTACAGCTATTTCACGGGACACGGGTTGATTTTGATTCCACCCCTAGCAAAAGATCGGCAGTTTGAAGTTATTTTTTCCGATTTGTACGCCTGCCCTTGAATCTTCTTTAATCCTGTCCATGCCTGCTTCATTATCTTCCAGTTTACCTACAAGTTCGTCCTGCCGGCGGTCGCCCTGTACGCCGTCCTCTTCGGATGCAGCGCCGCGGGAAGCGCCTCCTCCCCGTCCGGCTCCCTCGCTGGCGACGCCATTGGCGCTGCCTACGCCACCCTCGCCCTCGGCCTCCTCGCCTTCGCGTGGTACTGCCTCATGGGAGGCTCTTTCAACCCCAGGCTGCCAACGGTGTAAAATGGATATGAGTTTGTCGGTTGTGGGGAGCGGCGAGATAGACATGATGTGATCTTGTGTGCAATGCACAAATGGGTTTAACCCCAAATAAATGAAAATCATCAAGATTTAAAACGTCTACCTGAGATATCTATTGTAGGAGCAGCACAGCAGGCTGCAGAGGAGTGAACGGTTTACCGACCTCTATATGCAAGCTTGAAGCTTCACAGAGAAGCCATATTCAGTGCATTATGTCATATACATATGCAGATATACTTCTGTAGTCCTGACTACTAGGAGTACAGTGCTAGCTCTATACGTTTATTTCTACAAAAGTCCTCTTTATTGAAGGAGTTGATTGGACTCGTAACCGGTGAAATTCTTTAATTTCCTGTCTGCTCTGTGTCAAAGAATTTATACCATTCAAGAAAAGTAAATTGCTTTAGTAACTCCGTCTCGTCTGCTCCTGGATTGTTCGGTTCTTTGAAACAGTCATCATTCATGGGCATTAGTGCCAAAATAAGTAAAGTCGGTGCAGTGTACCTGAAATAAATGACATCTGCCTCTTCGGTCGTCAGTCTTAAAAAATTGGTTCCTCTTCGGTGTCTGCGCCCGTTACTGTAAGTGGTTTTGCACTTACATTTTCTTCAACTTGCAAGTGGAAGAAAGTTGTCGCAATCTATTGCGGATAATAAGAGAGCGTATAAAGGTATCATTTAAGGGTAAATAAGGCACCTTTATTGATCTTTGAACCGATAATTCCAGAAGGAAGTACTAAGGTTTTACTGTGCCTTCCCAAAGGCTCTCCGATCTCTCGAATTGTTCTTCTTTGTCCGCTTCTTCATATAGCCCTCCAGCCCACCGCTCTTCTTCAACCCCTCAAACTTCTCCACCAGCTCCCGATCCTTCTTGATCGCCTTGGACTCGAACACGGGCCGCTCACCCGCCTTCACTCTCGCCTTGTTCTCCCGCTTCGCCTCCTCGTCCGCCTTGCGTCGCGCCTCCAGCTTCTTCCGCTCCCTCAGCTGGTTGTCGTACCTCTGGATGAGATACTTGATCTTCTCCACCCGCTCAGGGTCGTCCTCAGTCTCCAATTCCTTCACGAGCTCCTCGCGCTCCTTGGACCGGATGTCGTCCACAAACTTGTAGCTGTCCTTGAACAGCTGGTCGTTGAACTCGCCGCACGCGGCGTCGAACCGCGGGTCACGCGTTGTCTTGAGCTTCTGGTTCGTGTCCGCGCTGACGCCGACCACGTCGCGGAACCGTCCGACCGCCTTTCTAGAGCTCATCTCGCGAGGGCGGTTCTTGTTGTCGCGCTTGAATGCGGCCGCCTGCTCCTTCCGGCTCATCGAGGGCTTCTTGATCGAGGTGTCCGCTCTGCCAACGACTGTCTTGTTGAAGAGCTTCAGTCCGATGCGCTCTTTCAACTTTTGCAGCTCCTCAATCGACATGTTTTTTACCTCTGCACGAATAGCGGCCTGGAATTAAGACGTTAAAATTTATTTAGAGTTAATTACTATTTTATGTATCGCAATACCTTTTCTTGCTCACTCGTTTGTACTCTGGATTCTGTGACAGGACTTTTGTTCGGTTTGCTCTTCTTATGCCTCGGTTGTGATTCTTCTCCATCCTCCTCCGTCACCGAATGATTTTCCTCTTGTTCATCGGAAGACCCTTCATCTTGGTCTAACTCGGAAGCCTCTGATTCCTCCGCCTCCTGCGAAGAGCTTTCATCATCGTCGGAAGCATCTGATTCCTCCGCCTCCGAGGCTCCCTCCTCCGAGTCCTCCTCACTCTCCTCCGCCTTACTTGTCTGCTTCAACTTAGCCAGACTGGCTTTGAATCCAGCAATCTTGACGTCCATCGCCTTGGTTCGGAGCGTCTTGGCGTTTGAAACGGCTCTTTCGGTTTCACCGTCACTGCTGGAATCCGTCAAGGCATCTGCGGACTCTTCGGAGGAGACTTCATCGGAGACTTCACCTTCTGATGTCCCTTCTTCTTCTTCGGAGGTATCGTTATCGAAGACAACATCGGCTTTGGGCAGCTTTCGTTTCCTCCCGTTGGTCAACATGGTTCTGAAATAATAAGGAAATGATCTATGTAAGCAGTTTGTATGTAAATACTTCAAAAGCTCATAAATGCCCGAAAAGGGACGAAACTCCTCTTTATTCTACACCAGACTTAAAAGCCATCTGTGCTATGAAATTGAAACAAAACCTAAAACATTATAATAACGTATTCACACTAATGTTATCACATATTGCAGCTGATGAGAGGGGAATAAATAATAACCGACAAGGAAGCACTAAACACTCATTCCTTAGCTTCATCCTCTTCATCCTCATCCCCTTCAAGTCCAACCGCGTTATCCACTGGCGCCTCTTCTACCTTTGGAGCAACCTTATCCTTCACCTCCTTGCTCTCCTCTTCATCGTCCTTTTGCTGATCTTCTTTAATGTCTTGAACACTCTTCGCCTTGGTTTCCTTTGGCTTCTCATCTTCAACACTTTTATCATGATCGTTCTCTTCTTCCTCTTCTTCTTCCTCACTCGTGTCCCTCTCAACCTTCTTCGCCTCCTTTTCCGCCGCAGCCGCTTCCTTCTTCTGCGCCTCCTTTGAATCTGCCTCAGCCTTCTCGTCACCCTTGATCGCCTCTGGCTTCACTGCAGAGCCACCCGCATCACTCCCGTCCGTCACCGCGGGGACATGGAAGAAGTAAAGCATAAATCCGGCAGCCAGTAGGAGGTGGAGCGCAATGATAACACCGATGAGCACAGGCGCGGCCTTCACAGCCCCGTCCTTAAACAGCGGCCATAATGTGAGCAGCACCACAGCCCCGGATAGGCCGGCTGCAACGAGGACTAGAATCCACTGCAGCGCACTGCTCTGGATCAGCCACAGCACAGACACTGGCACGTAGATTGCGAGGCTGTATCCGTAGAGACAGAGCAGGTCCAGGAAGGTTAGTGATGTCAGTGCCGCTGAGGCGGTCCACCACAGGAATGCGTAGATCCCAGCGGGCACGAGCCAGGCGTAGGAGAACACCGCTGTGGCCGCAAGGGACACTTGGTGGAAGTCGTAGTGCCACATAAACCCGCTCTCGTCCCCTTTCCATGCGGTCTGGAAGTAGTTTGCGAGGTTTCCCGTGACGGCGACTGAGATGACGAGCGTGGCGCAGATCCAAACCGGTCCGTAGAGGTCGGGCTTTCCCTGGGTCACGTCCTTGAGGAACGACCTTCCCACGGGGAGGGGAAGGAGCGCCGACCGGACCCTCGTCTTGACATCGTCCGTGTCCACGTCGAACAATCCCTGGTAGAAGGACAGCGACCAGAAGGCGGCCGAGCCCGACTTGTTGGCCTTGCTCCCGCCCAGCAGTCCGGCGGTGTCGTCCTCAATGTCGTTGTCGTTGTCTAGAGCCGAGTCCGGCTGGGCGGTGAACTGGTGCGTGCGGCTGAACTCCAGGTCGGAGTCGTCCAGAGTGACGTGGGTCGAGCCGGAAGAGGACGCCATTGCAAGGATAGGAATGGGGATCTGTGGGTCCTACGAAGGTCTGTGAAGGGCTACGTGGGGCCACTAGCGCGTCTGGAGGTCCGTGTGGGGCAGTGTTTGGGTTTTCTTGAGGTTGTTTCTGGGGCTGAATGCGGCCACGTTCGCAAAGCTGCTCCACAAAGCTGCAAAGGGGATTTGTATCAGGGATGACGGAAAAAAGGACGACGAGGAGCCAAGACGAACCTGTTAAAAGGACATGTGAGCACATTTTGTCTAATGTATTACTGTATTTCAACAGCGATGGTAATTTGTAATGTTGTAAATTCCTTCACTAATGCTAATATTCATGTAAGGAAGTTGTACATTGAACATTATTTGATTTTATTTCTTCTTTTGGCCTTTTTGGCTTCTCCGTGTTTCAATGTGGGTGAGTAAAACTCAGCTCAACTCTGGACTGAGTAAAAGTGGGGATCGAAGGAAGGGATGACAAGATCAAGTTGATTCATTGATGATATATTAACGACGCGACACGTTCGGGTGACGTTCCATAGAGATTATTATACAGAAGTTCATGCAGAAATTAATAGAATCAAACATGCTGATATCTTAGTTCAAGATGAGAGCTTAAAAGCAGTTAAATAATCCTCGAATTAAGTTCTTTTTTTTCCTTCATTCCTTCTCTTGCTCCAGATGAAGCGTATTTTTTGCCTGCACTCAGCCACTCACTCACTCACTCTGCTAAGGCAGGCTCAGCCGTCAAGACCTTCTCGCATTCTCAGCCATAATAACGTTACCTCGACAAGGAAACGCACCGTTTTTAGTGTTGACTTGTACTCCTCTGTAATCTTTGCCATGTCCAGCCTCCTTCTCGTCCGCGCCCGCGATGGCGGCCGAATTCTCCTCTCCCAACCCGTCCGCGCCCTCAGCGCCCAGGCAGACCCAGACAAGGCGGCAAAGACCAAGGCAAAGTCGAGCCCCAAGGCGAAGAAGGCGGCCGTCAAGTCGCAGTCGTTTGTGCAGAACATCTTCAGGGGGATGGTGGAGCCGGAGCAGGCATTCCCATTCCCAAAGGTGAGATAGCACTAGAGACCTCTGTGCATTTGTTCAAGCTCTCTTTTCAGGTCCTGAATGAGGAGCAAACCGAGACCCTTCAGATGATGATCCCGATGAACGAGCGCTACTTCAC
>LR141805.1:0-11722 GCA_900659605.1 Tisbe holothuriae | reverse complement strand
CTTTTGTTTCCCTTAACCAGCCGATTGAGGGTGCGCAGGTCAGCCATGCTAGTCAGTTTGTCCAGCATAGCCCGCCACGCCTCCCTCTTGGCTCGTTGAATACAGTTGGAGTACTCTCTCCTGGCGGCAGTGTAAACTGCTTTGGCTTCCTCTGTACGCAAGCGGCGTGCCTCTGTAGAGAGTATACGCACGTTCTTCCGCTTGGTGGCGAGGTCGCCGTTCCACCACTGTAAATTACGTTTAGGTGCAACCTTAGGACGCAATGGGCATGAACGATTAAATTGTTTCATGCACACCTTCTCAAGAAACAAAGTTTCTTTAGAAGTAGAGACGCTGTTCCAGGTGGAGACGTGATACCATCCGGTGCCGTCCATCCGGGAGATGAAGGCCGGCCAGTCCGTAGACTGGACAGGTTGCAGGAACTCCTTCTCCCAAACAACGTCTATTGTTAATTCAAGAAGCTTGTGATCGCTGGGCCAGAAGTCATGTAAGAACCAGTCTTTCTGGCATCTGCTTAGTAAAGGACAGGTAGCAATGACGTCAATAGTCGAGGTCATGTTCCCCTGTTCCCAGGTGTGCCCTGGCTCGTTTTCAATGAAAAGTCCATTAGCAACTAGGAAAGCATCCAGTTCCTGAGTCCGACTATTACTAGTGTCGTATCCCCATAGAACTGAATGACAGTTGGTATCTCACCCCAAGATGAGGGCGTAGTTGTTTTGTCGAGCATAGGCTGCGATCCTCTCCAGAAGTTCAATGGGAAGGTCAAGCAGCCTGTCAAGATAGGTTGATATTATAATAATGGACATTTGTTTTAAGGGAACAAGCGCCGTAACAATATCCCGATTAGAGAGATCTGGTATTAACTTAAGACGGAGATCCGTTGTGTGCACGATGCCGGCCCGTGGCGAGTCGACTGTGGCACACAACACTTGGTGGTTCGATCCAAATTTGCTAATTTTATTATGCAATATATGTGGTTCTTGAACACACACAATTGCTGTAGTGGGTAAAACGTGAGAAAGTTCAACGTTAGATGAATAGGATTTGTGGCAGTTGAGAGAGTAAAGGGGAAGAGTGTTATTAATCAAAACGGAGTCATTATTATTATTAATATTATCTTTCTTTTTATTCATCATTTTAATGTAGTTATTTTAATTCTCTTCCTCCTCCGTCTCCATCTCGTTGCCAGCAGTGGGTGGGTTAGCCGCCAGGAACTTCTCCGCAGAAGCCATGCTGAAGCGGCACTCCACCATATAGAGCAGGACTGCGAAGATCTCGGTGTCGTCATTTGCCTTGATCTTGTCAACAATCTGCTTGAGGAGGTGGGCGTCGCACGAGATGTTGATTTCTCGGTACAGAGCCCGACCCTTAGTGCACGGGTGGATCGTGACGGTGGGTGCGGACCCGATGTGTCCGTCCCTGTCCAGCCCGTTGTGGGTGAAGAAGTCATCCTGCGCCAGTCATCCTTGATGCATGACCTTAGTTGTAGTCGCACTCCGAAGAAAGGCTTCTCCTGGTACGGCCATAGTTTAAACTGCGTGCCCTGCACCGTCTGTCTAGCGAACCAGTCGGTGAGTGCAACCGCTGTTGGTTGGTCCCGAGGAACAATCACCACGCCTTTCTTTTCAGGTTGGCAGAGACGAGTAGCGTAGTTGCCCTCCGTCATCATTTGGATCATGCCTGTCCCAGTGCCCTTGGTTCACCGGTTTCCGCTCTGTGGCGGTAGAGTGAAGAATCAGGCCAAAGCCCGATTTCTTAATAGCAGTTTTATATGCCGGTTTGTGCTGCTTCCGTTTGGTGGGAACCGTGGTTGCAGCATTAGCGCTGATCCCGATGATGTCCTCAAACCGGCTGACTCCTCCCAGCTGGGCGGCTGGGGCGTCACTTCCAGTCCGAAGTCTCTTCTGATCAGGAGTGAGAATAGAGGAGACAGACGATAAGTTCTTCGTTCTGTTCCTCCTAGTGCTGGAGCGCCTACGATTCTTCTTCCTGCCAGGGACCTCCATGGGGGTCGACCCGGGCTCCGAGGATGATGCGATGGTGCTCACGGCGCCTGATTCGGTGGCCAGCGACTCTGTCTGAACGCCCACAGAGAGTTCAGGGTGCGCGGCTAAGAGTGTTGCACGATATGCGAGAGGAACGCTGTCCAGAAAGTTAGTTGAGATGGGAGGAGAGGAATACGTCGTATGATCGTTTTCCATCACCGTGTCCCTTGGTGTGTTAGTAGGAGGCGGCTGCTGCTGCTGCCGCTGCTGCTGCTGCTGCTGCTGCTGCTGCTGCAGCCGCTGCTGCTGCTGCCGCTGCTGCCGCTTCTCCTGCTGCTGCTGCCGTTGATGTTGCCGCTGCTGCTCGCGCTGCTGCACCAATCGGGCTTGAGCTGGACCGCCCTGCGGGGGCGGGTAAGATTTATCGAGTGTACCCATCACTTGTTCCTCCGTGAAGGTGGACGCAAGAGCGGGAGGGGGAAAAGCCGTCTGCTGCGGACCTTTTGTCACCTCGTGTCCAGCCTGCTCCGACTGCTGGGCAGTGGTGCTGGCGGTCAACAAGGTAGACCGGGACACGTAGAGACAGTTAGGTAGTTTAGCCTTGCAGCCAAACTTTTTGTGTTCATTCAAACTACGCGTTAAATCAGTAAATACAAGATACATCCAATTCAAACTCGTGTCCTTCGTCAGCGTCGTCATCCTCGCGGAGTTGATCGCCAGTCGTTCCCCGCGTTTGTCGCTGATCTTGGAGGCAAGTTCATTCAGATCGGGCACGGTAATCCTCTTGTTGTGCCCTGACGGTTTAGGCGTCGAAGTAGACTTGCAAGAGCCGTTATAACTCGAGTTGCGCTTTGTCCTGCCCTGAGTGCGCCACTCGTCCTTCTCGGTGTCCTTCCCTTCGCTGCCAAGGGAGCTCAGTGAGCTAGGACGGGGGACATGCGGCTGGACTCGGTCGGGTGCCAAACGTGGGATTGGCGCCAAGTTCTTAACCACGTCAGCCATGGTCGGTGAAGCACCATTGGTGCTTGTGAGAGTTGATGCCGCCGGCGTTGGAGTTGGTGAGACCGATTTGCTGCCCGTGGCAGAGGTTGACTCAATCGACGACTCCTTGCTGATGTCACCAGACTTGTACTGGCTCGCCGCGGTGGCGGCCTTGTTGTTCTTGTTGAACATACTGCTGACCGTTTGGCCAGTTGATGGTTTGTCCGTCGTCTTCGACCTGGTGGGAGTCGTGCGAGCGGCATTGGTGGAGCCCTTGGGTCTGCCAAGCTTCTTCTTGCCCGGAATCCCAGTCGTCTTGCGCGTGGCCTCGGGAGCCGGTTTTGCACCGTTGTTGGTTTCAATGGGGCCAGCAGGCTGGACAGGAGCCGTGTCCCCTGTTGGTTGAGTGGTGGAGCTGCCCATGACCCCCTGGGGCGGAGGGGAGCTCATGATAGACCCGCTGGAATGCGGGATGGCGGTGATCGTCCAACGTTGGAGCGGCGGACAGGGAGTCGCCGGCGATCCTGGTTGGCGCCACCGATTGTCGTGAGGGGTGAAGGCAAGGTCACTGATCACGATTAAAGTCACAAATCCGCACTGAGATTATTGGAAGTGGAAGATATCACGATTTTAATTTTTGGTTTCGATCTCTTATAGTTCGGAAAAACGCGACCGGAAATCGTGGTACGTGTTTTCACCGAGGTTGCGTGACCGGAAGTCTCATTCAGATATCCCATTTATGCACTTTTGACATTATAGTTTTGTATTTATTGTTTATTATTGAAATAAAAAATATGCAAAAAAAAAACAAGATTATATAACTAATACTAGAGATGCAAATTATAAAACTTTGTTTATAAAAGGAATTTGGGTGGATTCAATCATAATGTTTTCATGTCACAAATATATCAAAATTCTATGGTAGCATAAAATTCTTCAATAAAATAAAAAGTGACAGTCGTTTTCAATGGGATAACTTCGAGCACTTGATGGTAAAATGCAGTTTTCGAACACTGCTTTAAGTTACATGTAGAATCTACAGTTGGAAAATATGGAAACATCATTAATAATAAATATAAGGTTTTTCTTCCTTGATGTCGATCTTGAATAAAAGGGATATTCCAGACTCAGAGTATGCAAGAGATAGCTTTATTTGATACTTTTTAGTTTTTACATATATTCTGTGCCACCCTGTACGTAGTAAGCTTTATTTTTGTGTTGATCATGAAATCGTTTGAAAATTGTCTGACCTTTAATTTCAAGGAAAGATTAATTCCCATGTAAGACTAACTGACGACTACAGGGTATACAGTATACAGTATACACTATTAAAGTGTAAACAAATTGAAAACATAACCACAGTGAACATAAGATAATTAAAAAGTTTAACTCAGTCTCTAAATACGACCACGGGAGCTAATAAGAACCTAGTGTTGCTATATCCAAGTCTATTTTTTTTCACGTTTATTTCAATCCACATAATATTATATACAATTATATAGACGGGGCCCAGATCCTATGGATCTATTGGCTTGAAATCTTGTCTTGACTTTTACTCTCCTCTCGTATCCGCTACGTCCATTACGCCGTGGAGTTTATGTCATTCAGTTGAAATTTCTTTTTCTTTTTCTTGGGGTATTCATGGCAGTCAATCAGCAGGTCCATGACCACAGGGAGTGTGACAAATCTGACGAGGTCGTGGGGCCTCCAGTTTGTCCAGCCTGACCACGTTCTGAAGATGTCAACTCTGGGAGTAGTTAGCCCAGGACAGTCAAACGAGAGATGAACTGGGGTTTCTTCCGCCATATTACAGAGTCGACAAATTGGGCTCATCCATGGGCTTTTATTGTGCTTGTGTTTTTGGAGATTACAGAACCCTGTTATCCATTGGACGCACGTGCTTAGTACAAGTCTCCCGTGTTGGAGTAGAGATGTTGACTTGCACTGGTCTGGTCCTGGGAACCAGATTCGAGTTTGTTTGTACAGGGAGAGGTCCTTGTTCCAGTCCCGGCCCCAGTCGTCAGCTCGTTTCTGGATGTATATTGATTTGATATGGGATAAAGGAAAGTCCACATGAAGGGGAAAGCCTGAGACACCGCCCGACCTTGCCAATTCGTCGGCTCGCTCGTTACCTGGGGTGCCTGCATGTGCTTTGACCCAACGGATTCTGAGGGTGCAGGTCTTGCCGTACCTGTTGATTGCTTGTATTGTGTTGCGGCATTGTTTACTTGTGACCTTCCTGCATTTTATTCCCTGTATTGCAGAGAGGCTATCGGTATGCAGGGTGACCTTTCCTCGTATGTTCATTCTCTCAAGCCGTAAAATTGCCTGTTCAATGGCTACTAGTTCCGCCTGGAAGACTGTGGCGTGTTTGCGCAGCTTGTTCGTGCCTGTTGCTATTTCTGTACCATTTTGATAGATTACATATCCGGAGCCAACGAGCGATTCTATTTTGGAGCCGTCAGTGAAGACTTGTGTGCGGTCTGTGTTGTCTGGGGTGTCGGTTTTGCCTTTTATATCAGCTTTCTGTGACCAATTGTCGTATGTGATTACGTCGGTGTCCCACAGACCAATCGTGTCTTCCCTGATCCGTTGGAGCTGTAACATGTGGCTGGGACGGGTGCCATGTGTTCTTTCCCATGATTTGGGTACCAGGTGACTTATGCGTTCATATGTGCACAGTGCCTGATATTTGGCGGCGACGTGAGGGGGAATGATATTTAGTATGACCTGGAGCCCCTTGGTGGGTGTACCGTCATGGTGTGTTGCAATGTTGAGCATAGCCTGCCTGCATACCTTCTGGAGGATGTTGACCTGTTTTGTACCAATGCTGTGCGCCCACAGATGGCAACCGTAAAGAAGGACGGGCTGAACGAGTGACTGCCACATCCAGTGCATAAGTCTAGGACGAACCCCGTAGTGTTTGGAGACGTAGGATCTAGCCAAGTGAAGAATCTTCTTTGCCTTCTCGGCCACCCTGTGTAGATGTTCTGACCATTCTAGCCTGCTATTCAGAGTGACCCCCAGATATTTACAGGAGTCCTGGAAGTCGATTGAAAGGTCCCCCATGACCAATTTGGTTGGCTGCTTAAAGTCACTGCGTTTGAACTGAATAATAACCGTTTTCTCCGTGCTAAATGTTAGGCCGTGTCGTAAGCCCCAGTCTACCGCCGCGTCTAGGGATCTCTGTGCAATGTCTCTGCATGAATCCGGGTTGCTTCCCGTGACAATAATACAACCGTCGTCTGCAAAGCCCGTGGTAAAGGCAATGTCGGAGAGTTCGGCCAGGCAAGAGTCGAAGACTATGTTCCAAATGATTGGAGATAGGATACCTCCTTGAGGGACACCGCGAGTTAGGGTTCTCACCACCTGCGTGCCGGAGAGTTCCACTATGATCGTCCTGTTACGGAGATAATGTTCGTACCAGGCAACATAAGTTTGATCAAAGCCCCGAGCAATCATGGCCTCAATAATGGCATCATGATTCATGTTGTCGAACGCTCCTTGGATGTCCAAAAAGACACCGAGGGCCTGTGATTGTCTTAAAAGGGCGGATTCAATCTTGTCAACCACCCTGCTAAGGGCGGCCTCCGTCGACATGCCTCTCTGGAAGGCAAATTGCATACCAGACAGTGGGTTCCGGGATAAGACATTGATTTGGGCATTCCACAACTGGACTCTTTCGAGACATTTGAACAGATAAGTAGTTAGTGTGATTGGTCTCCAGGAGCCTACATCATTATAATGCTCTTTCCCGGGTTTCTGAATAAAGATCATCCTCGAAGTTCTCCACGATTTTGGTGTGTAGGCGAGAGCAATAGAGGCTTGGTACAGTCTTTTTAGGCAGTCCAGAGAATCATTGTCTAGTTGTTGAAGAACTATTGGCTTGATATCGTCTAGTCCCGAAGCCTTAAGGGCGCCAAATTCCTTGGCTGCCTTATGAATGATTGATTTGGTGACAAATGGAACGATACCATCAAGATGCGCATCGGGAACACTACGCCAGCAAACGTCGGGTGCGGTGACCTCGGTAGACCCGGGGCAGTGTTTGTCCAGTAATGCATTAAGTGTATCCCTTGGTGTATCCTTTAGGAGGTCTAGAGCCTTCCTGCCCTTATTAGATTTTATTTTATTGGCAAGATCGGTTGTTGAACGAAGTTGGTCGAGCTCCTTTTCGAGGAGGTATTTTTTGTAATCGCGGATCTTGTTGGAGGCCGAGTTCCTACATTGAATCAGACGAGCCTTATCCTCAGGGGATCGTGTTAGGTTGTACCGTTTGAAAGCCCTGTTTTTTTCCGCTAGCGTGGGTGCAATCTCCGGGTGATCCCACCAGTTTTCGTTCCTTTTAAGTTTTTCTTTTACGAGTGGGCAAGAATAATCTATAGCTTTGGCAAGTAGTTCCTGAAGTTCCCTGGTTATACGTTCAATGGCTGACTTGGTCCAGACTTTGGGAATGACAACGCGGTTTTCCCGTAAATACTTGCGGAAGCGTCCCCAGTTTAACTTTCGCCAAGCTCGTACGTCTCTTAAAATAGGTTCATAATGTAGTCTATATTGGAGTAAATTGTGATCAGAATCAGCAAAACGACTCACTCCCCAAGCAGATACATGATTTGGTAGGTTCCTGGATAATGTGAGGTCAATGTGAGAAGATCCCATACCCCCCTCAAAGGTGGGGATGGACGACGGCAAATTATGAACATCAAGGTTGTGCACAAGAATAGACTCCTCCAGTTCTTCCCCGCGTTTATTTTGTACTGGACCCCAGAGTGTAGAGCGGGCATTGGAGTCGGCGCCGAGCAGGAGCGGATAGTCGTGCTTGTTACAGTAATCTACGATGTTGGTTAATATTGTGAAGTCATGGTTGATATCGCAGTAAACTGATGCAATAACAAAAGTACCAGTGGATGTTGAGAGGAGACAGGCCGTTGCATCCCTCGAGGTTAGGGCATTAATTTGGGTGCATTGAAGAGTGATGTCCGCAAGAATGACAGCCCGTGGTCTTTCGGATCCTCCTATTCGTCTGTATCCGGTGAAGGTGGTGGCCCTGTCCGAGCGATTAATATGCGGTTCGGTGACAAGTATAATACAGGGTTTGGAATGAGTTAGCCGTTCTAAGGAGTTTATAGCCTTGATTGATTTGTGCGCGTTAACCTGCAGAATGTTTATCGTTCTCATAAAAAATTTTCCCGGGCTTCGTCGCTAAAATTGGGATTTATGGTCCGGAGAGTAAAAGTTGAAAGTGTGCCCTGGTTTACGGTATAAAAGGAAATCGGTTCAGTGATGAGTACAAGTGAGTTAGAGGTGTCTTAAAAAGGTGCCGTAAGGATTCGGAAGTACACGTTGCGTCCCTGAGATGTTAGTGATTTGGTTAGTAATGCATGATATCCTGTATTTTATATTTCTCAGCCCCCGTCCTTTCAATCTGATATTCACCGCAATCTTAACACAGAAAATAAAATATGACCAGGTTACCAAAAATCTTAAAATACAATTCTTCGTATCGCCGGTTAGTTGTCCTCTCCTTCGGCCTCATCGAACCGCCCGCCGATACGGATCATAAGCTGGGTCATCCCCACGCACAGGTTGCGTCCATTTCGCTGAAACTCTCTCAGTGTTGTAGCCATCGCAGTATTCGGGTCAAAGCGCAGCCTCCTCCTTGTCCTTCCTTCGAACTCGTGCTCATAAATGACTTCGTTGCTGGTGTGTCCGGGCAGCCTGTTCTGCTTGACAATCAGCTTGACGAGGTCGCTAGCATTGAGACTCTGTGGCACCCCTGCGCGACCGATCGCCAGAAAGACTCTGGCACCCCTGTTTCCGAACCTGGTGAGCTCGTACTCGATCTCCCCGACCATTTTCCCAGCCAGCGCCTTCCCGATGATGTCCGCGTGTGACTCTTGGAAGGCCGCGACCTTGATGGTGCCGTCCTCTTGGGGCCAGCAACCGAAGAGGCCGAAGTTGTGCTCCGCAAAGATCTCAGCAAAGAACAGGCCGAGGTTGTCAACATCGATTTGCTCGCATGCCTCCCTGTCAACTCTCCTTATGTAATAGTAGAACTTCTTGTCGTTGGGGACCAGCGTGCTCGTACTAGTTTGCTTAGTTGTGCCCTCCTCGAGGATCATCCTGGACCTGTCCACACGCGCTCCAGGTCGACCGCTTGCTCCAACCGCACCGCCCCCGGCACCCGTACCCTCCGCCGCAGCCTTGGCCGCGTTCTCCGCCGCCCTGGCTTTAATGACATGGAGCTGTTCCAGCGAGGGACGCTCGTTTGAGCCCGTACTCTCCGTTGCTCCTTTCTTAGTACCGGTGGTGTACTTGAGCATGCTGCTCTGCTTGGCTTTCTTTGGGATGCCTTCAGTCTCTCCCCCGGATCTCTGCCGTTTGTTGGACTCAATCGAATCTGAGCGAACCCTCATTGGGGCGTTTGGTGGTGTAGAGATGGCGGAGATGTCGAGTAGTGAGCGGTCCGGAGTACCTGGACCACGCCCAATCTCGGACTCGTTGCCCTCATCGTCGTCGTACCGTCCGAGCGTGTCGTTGTGTCCCGTCTTATCCATGTCCTCCCAGTCCTCCGGAATGACCCTGTCCTTCTTGGCCCCCTGGCCCCTGATGCGTGCCTCGCAGCGCTCCAGCTCCTCCTTCAGCAGAGCGTGTCTCCTCAGATCAGGCTCGCTAGGAAGCGACCTCGATTTGAAGTCCTTCCAGTTCTTGGCACTCTTGTTGGGTGAAACCACATTCAGACCCCCCATGTGATCCGAGATACTCCAGTTGTGAGGACCATCCGTCTTGTCCGTCTCCATACCGTCATTGGATTTGATAGTGGATGACATAAGGTCCTCGCGCTTGCCCTTGGGCTTCTTCGAGGGTTCGCCCTTCTCCTCTTCCACCCCGTCCGCGTCCATCTCGTCCTCGTCTTCCCCCTCCGTGACCGCCCCGTCCAGCTGCCACGCGGCCGTCCCCATCATGAACTGTGTGTCCACGAGCTTCATCCTCTTCGGCTCTGGAGTGGAAACGTCCACCGCCTGAGCTGGTCCCTCTTGCCTGAACTTGGGGAAGTCGACATCGTAGTTACCCTTGTACTCCCGCGTTGAGTTGTCCATCCTGTCCCCGGAAGGAGCCGTATCCTTGATGATGAACACGGGCATTCTACACTCGATGAACACGAGCGTGTTGTTGTCCTCCTTGCTTGCCTTGGAGGAAGAATAGTCGGAGTCGACCGATCCGTCTTGGACCAGCTGCCGCAGAGACTTCAACAGAAGAGAGCTATAGTCACGCCCTCGCCACGCCCCTCCAGACCGCGCCGCAAGTTCTTGGAGAGTTGAACAACTTGGTGTGTTTGATGTCCTTGGCCGACTCGGGATGGCTGAGATACTCGGGTTGGAACTTTTCGTCTCGGGCGACCCCACTGTCTCGGGACAGACTTCAGCAAAGTTGATGGGCGCGACCGACCTCCTGTTGACGCACACGGTTGTGAAGCCCTTGAAGTGGTGATCAAACTGAGGTGCACGACGACGGTGGCCGACCTGTGATGGCTGCGATACCCGGGTTTGAACTTTCGGCCGATGGCTGAGTTTCGATAGCTGAAGGAGTCAGCTGACGCACGTCTGATCGGCTTGAGAGGCAGAGCAAAAGTCCTAAACTAATAGTTATTAAGGAGATAAGTAGGAGAGAGGACCGCAGCTCAAACTTGTAAGCTGAAGCGGCTTGCACATGCAAACTTATGATTTGCAGTCATTTTTCTTGTCACGTATATAGATTGAAATTTATTCAACTACTGATGTGACCTAAAAGAAACTAAGCATAGCAAAGACATCTGCAACCAATACCACACTATAGTTCAGCGTTTCAACAGTACGGCTTTATGCTAGCATACAGTAACTTATAGTGTCTTGTCAAGCAACATGGCAATTGATGCATCTAAGGACGGCTCAAGATATCTTGAAACTTTCTTGGATGTACCAAATACCAAAGGAATTTACTCCAAACCAATTAAAACATATGTCATGTTTTATATGACAAGATTAGTATACAATTTACAATAACTTAATATACCCAAGATACATTTGTACATGCTAATAAGTAATTACTCCACTTTATTCCAGAGAACTACCCCAACTGACATTAAAACACCCTTATGACACCCTTTGGACTTTAAAAGACAATTTCCTGGCAATAAGTTTCAAGTGGGAAATATGGCAAGAGGCACACTACTTGAGATCATTAAGAAATTTCAGCAAACAGATAGGATGGAAAGACTTTTACGACTTTAAAAGTACTGTACTGATCAGTTTTTAGCTAGCATTGATATATATTAATATGGAACTTTACTATCGATATGTTTATAAAAAGGACTTAAAATATTAATATTGTCTGTACCCTAAGCCTGTTCCTAAGCCTTCTCTGGAAATTAACATTTAGTTTGAGTCTCAGCCTTTTCAATGATACTTTGTCATGCTTTAATATCAGATTAAAATTACTAATAGAAAACAGACCATCCTTCTAGTAGCAAAAGAATATGAAACATAGTCATAATCATATTGATGTATACTTTATCCTGACATTTTTTTTAAATATTTGCTATGCATCCCTTTATATATATTTTAGGGTACTACCTTTTCAGGTTCATTGCAATAGCACGCCACCCCAAGGGCAAGTCCAAGAGGAGCCACTGCTGGGATAGCCAGTAGCTTACCACCTGTATGACTTAGACTGGGTGTGGCAGCTTTTTGGCGCATTTGAAAAATCCATCCGCCGAG